>VZUI01027596.1:0-99556 GCA_013401135.1 Cettia cetti
TGTTGAAGAGCACAGGGCCAAGGATGGAGCCCTGAGGAACCCCCCAGTGACAGGTCCCCACTCTGATGTCACCCCATCCACTGTAACCCTTTGTGCTTGACCCATGAGCCAGCTGCTCTCCCATCCCATGATGTCCTTATCCAGCTGAGTGCTGGACACTGTGAGTGACAGTACCAAAACTTTACTGAAATCCAAAAAGATGACATAAACTGGCTTCCCCTGATCAGCCAGGTGGATTACCTTGTCATAAGCATGCATTCCCATAAAAAGGTCAACTCTCATTTCACTGAGAGCTATCATAAAGTTTACATATTTGCAAAAAATGGGACTTTGCTCCTTTTTACTCTAAATCTACCTATAAAATTTTAAGGTACTTGACCTACACATTTTCAACTGAACAAATGTTTATTTTATATTTAAAATCATTAAAAGATGAGTTGTGTAAATACATCCATTTATTCTCATGGACTTTACCTCAAGTTCTGCTTTGATCACAAATGTAATAGAGACTAGTGATCTCATCCTTGTGCCTGCAAAGAACGTTTGTGCCTGTTACAAAAATCATTTCACATCCTAACTGTCATCTCAAAAGAAGAATAAGACACGAGCAGGAAATGTGTAAGCCAGGAATGAGATAGTGACAGAGTGAAGATATTAAGACTGTCTCCAGCTAACAATACAAATGTCAATTTCAAAAGCATGATGCTTGACTGCAAACGTATCATAAATAACGAAAGGAACAAAAGAACAACTTTTGTCTAAATGTCTAAACAGATTAGAGGGAATGTTTAACTGCATTTTCTTGCACAGTATTTTTAAGTTTCAGCTTGGCACTCAAAATACCAGCAAAGGCATGTGTAAATGTAAGCAATACCAATCAGATGGATTCCATGAAGGATGCCATCAGCTGCACATCTCTGTGAGCAAGTTTTAATGACAGAAAATAAGGTCAGTTCTGCAGAAATGGTAGGTAGAGAGAAACTCCAAAGCTGTAATATAAGCACATTTTCCCTAAAAATACTCAGGTCCATGTATTAATTTGAAAAACCCCAGACCCCAACAGAAACAACAACACCACCAGTAATTCAACACAGGAAGAGAGAAAACAGTTTGCAGGAAATTATTTGCCTTTTCTCCCAAATCAACATACTTTAAGGAAAATCTTTGAGAGAAGCCTCTTTTTCTACAGACACCATTCATTGGATTTTCCCCCATGTAAACTGTCTGAATTAACAATCTCCAGAATACATGATTTCAAAATTTTGAGAATCACATGAACTTTTCTATTGCCCCTTTTTGGTTAAAAAAATGTTAATTCAATTGAAGACAACAGTTCATATAACATTCAGCATGTACATAATCATTTAAAAATTTCCATTAGAAGATTAATCACAAGCAACTTCATTAAAGAATTCCTTAAAAACCCAACAAAAATCAGTGTTTTGTCTATTCTGCAATGCAGAATGGTTTGGGAATGCTATAGTCCTATTTGTTAATTACAAAATGTTTTCTCTTGTAGCAGTATTCTATAAACTATTAGAAAATTTTGCTAAGCACGTAAACAATGTTTCAATTTTCAGTTGCAGAACACATATTTCCAAAAATCCTGATTCATAAAGTACTTCTAACCCTACCTTCACATACAGCTAGAAAGAAGAGACAACCCTGTACATTTAAATCAGCAGTCCAGTTCCAAAAAAATACAGCTACATCTACCCATATACAGATCCCCCAGTATTTATTTCAAAAACTTCCCAAGATTATTTAGGAAAACTTGGATGAAAATAGTATTAAGTAATATATTTAGTAATAAGAGTAAAGGAAAAAAAGGAACCATAGGTTACTTTAGACCAACTAAAAATCTCCACAAAATCCATATTTACTGATTAAGAAACTGCTCAGCACAGGTAGCTTTTAAGTCCTAATTTTACAGCTTTTCTCTCCATAGAATTTTCTCTTGGCAGTGGTCCTATAATCAAGATTTAGTTACTAAACAGCTCTCTGACACCAGAGAACATTATTTTATTAAGTTCATTATATGGTAGAATGGCAATAGGGTGAACATAGAATGTACTTTCTCATATCCTTAAACAGAGGGGAGAGAAGTACAAAAAGTTCCCCTGGGCCCTGAGTTGTCCTTCTCTGCTCCTAAGCTCTAAAACAAAACAGACAAGTGCAGCAAATTTAACCAATAGCAGCAACTATTAGGCGATTAGAGCAAGGCAGCAAACATACAGATGTCTCAAAGAGGGGCTATGATGAGCTGCACTCTACAAAACATCCTGGTCTTATATCCTGGAACCAGTAATATGTCTCAAGGCTGTTGGATATGGGAAGACTAAAAGTGTCTATGACCTCCCCCTGCCTCAGATCACCAGGCAGAACTTTTACTCACAGAAGTATTTTTATTTTTAAGCTGTTTTGCTAAGATTTTCTACCCATTACTTTTGTGAGGAACTGTTCATCACAGTGCATCCTTCTTCTTTCTAGTGTTAGACAGCAGGATGCAACCCTATTATCCTTGATAAATAAGGATCCTGAAGCTTTTCATCCTTCCTAATGGTAGGGGACTTGGAGGTTTAATAACATTTCACTGCACTTCATCAAAAGCTCCTCATAAAGATGAAAAAAAATCTGTAAATGCTTTTGTTACACTTCTTCTTCATCAAACATGAAACACACTGAAAAGCTATGATAGGATCCTTTCTGAAGCCTGTGAAAAATTGCATAATAAAAACTAAGAAGTGACAAGCTCCCCATCACAATAAAAAAAAGCAGTGGTCTTGAACAAAAATGTTTCATAACAACAGACCTGAGTGTTGTGTTCTAACATTCTCCCTCCAAAAGTATAGTTTAAGAAATCTTGTGCAGCTGTACAGTCATAGATAAGAAGTCAAACAAACCATTACTCTTTTAAACACTCTACTAGATTGGGAATCACTCATGATTCTCATACCTCACCATCTTCCTCTGCCCAGAAAACAAACCCCTCTTTCATACAAGACTGGTATTTCTTTTCCTGATTTCTATCTTCACAAAAACATCCTGCTGAGTGCCTTAATATTCCCAGCAGATTCTCGTATGGCAAAGTCAAGTGAATTTGATACTTAAACATTTCTTTCATGGTTTACTAGATTAGAGATGTCCTTTTCTAAAGGTGCTCCTTTCAATAGGTTTATTTTTCCTCCAGTGCTATTCAAAACTGCTGGAACCAGTTCTATTAAAGTTCTTTTTGTTACAGCTTCCTCTGATAACTTGTCTTCTCGATAACCCCATGCTGACTAGGTAATTCTTATTCTGAAGAAATTATATGCATATATCATTTTTTGCCTAGAATAAACTTCCACTATAAGAAAAAAGCTCTATCTTATCTTTCAAATACCATGTGCAGACATTCTTAGAGTAGGGGAATTTCTGTTAATAGCCTGCCACTACCAACTATTGCACGCATAGAAGTCACTAACATTGTAAAAACCAGGTTTGTTATAACTGATCCTTCCCCTCTAGATCACTTCATCATGAATTCAGACAAATCTGTTGGTCAAAAAAGTTACATGTTCAATTGCATGGGTTTAGCATTTAGGACAATAGTAAACTAATATTCATTTGGGAAACTTTACACAGAAACATTAAAGAGAGTAGTCCCTTTGTAAATAGAGGTGTACAAGAAGATGTCCAGTTATAAAGCGTGCAGCTCAGGTTCAAGAACATATAGGCAAAATCTTTATTTTCTTTTCCTTACTGCACACTCATTACTTGGAGACGCTATCACTAAATGGAGCACTAAGAATCTATGCCAAGCATTATCTTCTAGATATGCTTGATGGGCAGGATTCAAAAATGTCAAACTTCCATAATCTTACCTAGTTCAGTAACTTGTCGATCAAAGGGACAACGAACTGCTCTGCCGTGAAGGGGAAGCCGGGTAAGACAGTCATGGCAGACAGTATGGCCACACAAAAGCAGCCGGGGAACTTTGTCCCCTTGCAAAGAAAACACATCTTCACAGACCCCACACTCAAGAACCTGTAAGTTAAAAAAGACCATATTTGGTTAAAAGCTAATTAAAAAGCAAAACTTCATGCAGTAAGCTATATGACTCTTTATTTTACAGACGTTCATTCAATTACAGCATATAAGCTGAGTCAGTAATTTTACTTTATGCATGCAACTAACGACCACACTATCGATTCTGGAAAAGTAAGTAAATAATTAGACACAAACAGTACATTTTAACTCCTCCGAATCCTGCCTGGCCACTACTAGTTCCTACCCACTTCATTTAATACACTACCACAAGACAAGCCTACTGGTCAAGAGGAACAACCAGCAAAAACATCCTCGCAGGGAAAGGACACGGCCAGCAAGACCCTGCCAGGGCAGAGTGTTGGCCGCTAGTTTCCCCTCGTAGATGATGCTCATAAAGAGGTCAGTCATACCAAGTGAGCCACTTAGCAAGCTACAAACGCAGCACTGAGCTAGTGCGGGCAAACAGTTGCAGGCCGGAATATCTCAAGCTATAAACGAAAAGCAAAACTGATGGTCATATAGAAAGAAAAAGCCGCAAAACCAGTCCATGAGCCCGGCACCCCAGGGGACACATCTGTACCACAGGCCTCCCGCGCCCCGTCCTCCTCCGGCACCGCCCGTCCCGCAAGAGAAGCTGGGCAGAGCCGCCGCCTCACCTTCACCGCAGCGCCCGCCGGGCCGCGACCACCACCGCCAGGCCCACGGCCGCCCTCCGGCCCGGCCTTGTTTACAGCCAGGGCCGCCATCTCGGGGAGGGCGGAGCGGAGCGGCCCGGCAGGAAGGAGCGGGGAGCCGCTGCAGCCTCAGGCACCACCCCGGCGGGCGCAGGCGCCGCCCTGCAGACCTGCAAAACTACAGAACTGTAGAACTACGACTCCCACCGTGCCCCAGCGGAGGAGCCCTGGCAGGCGGAGGAGGCGGTGCCGCGCCCCGGCCGCCCGCGGAGCCCTGGGGACTGTAGTCCCTCCCGCCGCGCTGCAGCCTGGGACGGCCGCAGCTGCAGCCGCAGCGGTCTGCGCCGCTCCTCCCGCTCCGCCGGCCATCCCGCGGGGTGAAGGCCATGGACGTCAACCAGCCCAAGCAGGAACATTTGCTGGCTCTGAAAGGTACTGACAGTGCGGCCCCGCCGGTTCCCGCCCGCCCGGCTCTGATTCGGTGGTGAAACAGCGTGTCTGATCCGCAGCCGAGGGTGTTTCTCCCCACAGCTTAGAAGGAGGTGGAGCAGGGAGCGGCCCAGCGCTCGGCGCCCGTCGCGCTCGGTGCCCGAGAGCATTAGGGAGCGGTGGGGGCTGTTCTGCCATGGTCCACACACTACTGGCGTGAGGGGCTCAGCGCGGCTGCCCGGCTGTGTCAGTGCTTTGCATAAAGCTTCAAAGAAAATGTTCCTCTAAAATTTCCTTTCCGGTTCCCCTGCTGCCTCTTTTGTTTGTTTATTTTTCAGGACGAGAGGACACAGTCTGAGACTGCGTCAGGGGAGGTTTAGGTTGTGCGTTAGGAGGTGTTCCTGCACAGGAAGGGTGGTTAGACATTGGCATGGGCTGCTCAAGGAGGTGGTGGAGTCACCGTCACGGAAAGCGTTTAAGGAAGGACTGGACGTGGCACTTGATGCCATGACCTGTTTAACAAGGTGGTGTTCGATTTCACGTTGGATTCCATGATCTCAGACGTCTTTTCCAACAGAGTTGATTCCGCGATTCCCCTTTGGGTGGCTTTTGCCTTTTTTACCTCATGCTTAATATGTAGCTACGAGGCTTACCTCCTTGATTCAGGGATGAGGAAAAGTGAAAATACAATTGTGTAGGTCACTTGCATGCCCCCAAAATTAATATAGAAATCAAGAGAACCCTGCGAAGAATTTGCTAATTTCTGAATCATAAATGCTGCTAGTTATGTATGTGTAATAAAGAGCTGGTTAGAATCTCACTTTTGCAAGCATTCTAGATTAGTTAGATTGCCAGATAGACAGAGTAGTGGAGGTATGACTAATTTCAGAGACCATCTTGTTTTAAAACCCTCCTAGGCAAAGTTTTTACTGGTGTCTCCATGTGATAGTAAAATCTGTTAACCATAATTCAGAGCTCAACAAGCTCTTTTCAAATACATATACACACATGCAATAAAGGCAAAAACATGAGAGCATGAAACAGCAGCAGCTGCCAAATACATTTAGATAGTAATTAATTCAAAGCAAAAAGCTTTTTGGTGGATCGTTTTGCTTTTATAAGAAATTAATGCCATCCTTCGTTTTGTATTGAATTTAATCCAGGCTGTAGGTTTTGCAGAAGGAAGTTTTTTGAGGAAGGTGTGGAGATTTATTTGCATTGTGACTGTTTTAAGTCAAAATCTTGACAGTGGCAATCCTAGATTTTATTATTTTAATATAATTTATGTTACTGCTGTCCATCAGAGAATGTGAAATGGTTGCAAATTTCTTGTGAGGATGGGGGAAAGGGGGAGAATGGTAGGGAATAGGAGAGCAACACTGTGCATCTTTTACTTGTGTTTTGTAACAGTATTTGTAATTCTCCCTTCACCATGCTCCTGTGTTTAATATAATCGCTGCGTGGAAGTATAAAGCCTTTGACGACTTAATATGTTGTTTACTAATTCCAAAAGTCTAATAAATTAAGAAATTATCAGTTTCTTAAGGGCTAAAGCATAGTTGCATGTAATGCTTGGAAGTTTTGAGGCTAAAACTAGATATGTAGTTCTGATACAAAATGGAAACAGGCAGCTTTAATTTGCCTAGACCACTTCCCTTTAAATTTTTTACCTTAAAAACTACTGTATCAGTCAGTACTATTTTGGGAAGGGTTTCTGTATCGTGTTTTCTAGTTAGTTTATGTGATTTGGCTTAAGATGCTTATCTATAGAAAGAAAACTCTTAAAAAAACCCCTCTGCTAAATTTGAGAAAATAGGCAGTAGTAATTGTGTGCCTTTTAATATGCATCACAACAATATAACTAAAATAGTGATGGATGGCAAGGTATGAGATAGTGACATTAAGAGAGTCCTCTTGGTCTGTTTTGAGTAAGCAACGTGCATGTGGATAATGTTCACTGTACTGAAGTTACGCACGGGTAATGGTGGAATACAGCCACTAATTCTCAGCCTAGATAAAATAGAATGTTCTGATATATATCTCATATGGGTAGTATCTTATTGTTTTATAATACTTCTGCTTTAGGTCCTGTTTTCCACTGATCTTTGCATCATGGGGCAAGGAAATTCTTGTAAATAAGATGTTTCAGTCTAGATACAAGAATCCTTATCAACAGACTGTTATCCTAAGGATCACTGGATTCCCACTGTTGAAGCATGGAAGTGGTCTTGCACTATCGACCACAACAGAGAGATCTAATAAAACTGCAGAAATATGCAGAAGCTGCAGTGAAGGAGTTTCCCATTCGCCAGTTACCAAGATTTGCACCCTGGTTTCCAAATGATTTAAACAGACTTCCCCTCAAACCAAAAAAGCAGGCACCTGTTATTTCTTGTGAGGAAGTGGAAGAATTGAAACAGCTTTCTACACCTTCAGAATATGTTACAGGATCTCCTGATTATGACTGCACAAAAAATCTCCTTGAGTTTCACTCTAGCATGAAACATGGTCCGACTTTAATTCAAGCACAGGCTGTTCACAGACCAATTAACTTGGACTCTCAAGGAGAACCATCACCTAATGGAAAACAAAAGTTGAAAAGGTCTTGGAGTGTCTCTCTCCCTAGAGCTAAACTCAAAGAAAAGATTCAACCTTTATCTCAAGAACTGCAGAATAATTTGGAAAGACTAAAGCTGCATGCATTTTGTAGAGCAAAGTGGACAATTGAGCAGTCAATTTGTAAAAACCAGAATTTGGAGGACATATGGATAAAATTGAATAGACTAATTAAACAGAATGAATTGCCATCTTGCAATGCTACTATCCAAAGATCTGTGGGACAGATATGGATTTTCTGTGATATATTATACTGTGAATATGTTAGAAATATTCTTAGGGAAAAGCTAAGCCTTACAGATAAAATGAATTTGCTTGTACATAAATATGGAATTATATTTAGCTTATAACTTAAGATATTGTTTAATAATAAAATTACTGTCAGAAATACTAGAGTTTTAAAGCAGTTTAGAATACATAGACCTTAGAACAACTGATAAATTAATGGTAAAACAACTACTTATATTACTTTGCTACAGTTTTCTAACTATAATGTTATATTTCTTTAACTTTGTTTTGCTTCAAGGCTTACAATTCTGTTAAGATTAGTAAGTTTCTGTTTGACTTAGTACTGCATTTTATAGCTTTTCTCTACCTTGGTGGTCTAAAGGAAAAAATTAAAGTAAAAATTCCAGACTCTTGTGGAAAGCTATGTCAGATAATAAAATTAATGCTTTCAATTAAGCAAAGTACATCTTCTCTGCTTCATTGGAATTACAAGTAAGAAAGATGTTATAAAGTGAGTTCTGATAATTGCTGAAATAGCTGTAACTGACATGAAGATTTTCAAGATCTGTTTATTTCCTGAAAGTAGTAGTGAGTTTTTTTAATTAAGGCATATTCCTCCCACAAAGTACAAGCTTACTTCCTCTGGGATATATGCACTGTCTTAATAATGTTAGCTATATTTTCACAGAAATATTAATGGTAGCTTCAGTGGAAGCTGTGGGCTGAAAAATAATGAACAATTTAATAATTGTTGTTTTACTCCTTTGATTTTTTTTTTTTTTTTGCTAATGTTTCTGTTCTTTTGTCTCTAATTATGTTTGGGAACAAGAAAACGCTAGCTTCCAGCTAAAAGTGAGGAAATTAAGAAACGAGACTTCTATCTGAAACGTCATGTTTGTCGTCTTTGAGAATCTGAATGCCTTTTATGGTCATAAAAGGCTGAGTTTAGCATGACTTTTTGTCTCCTGAAAGAATGAAGTGTTCCAAGGTCGTGCTGACCCTGCTCATTTGAAACTTGGGAGGGTTAGTAGAGAAGTTAAACTGGGATCAATATGACTGCAGAGTTATGCATTTGCACTCGTCCTAATTCTAGATAGTTTTTCCATAGCTGGAGGTCAAGGTCTAGCATTTGGAGACGGGGGAGAACAAGTGTTCAGTATTTGTAGATTGTCAGATTGTCATTAATGCTGGTCACACCAAAGTGAGTATAAGCATAGCAGAGATCTCTCCATAAAAACAAAGTAAATTCTCCTTAGACTTACATTTTTATGACATCCTTGTGTTGTTGAATAATTACATTTTATTATAGACTTTGCAATTTTTTTTAGATTAAAATTGCTTCATTTGAGTCATTGATGTGTATTTTTAAACTTTGACTGAATTTTTAGATATTTGTGGATGTCTTATTAATGTTTGAGGTGTTTGTGACATTTAATATGACCACTTAGCAAAATTGATACAAAATGCTGTCTAGACTGCGCTATAACTGCACTGTAACGGAGGGTTGTTATTAGTTTTCGAGCTTATATAGCCGAATTTTTCGCTGACATGATATTTCTGAGCTTAACATTAATAGTAATAAAATTTCTTTGTGCATTTTTGAAGAGAAAATGAAGTAAAATGCTGTGTGATGAGTTCTATTTAATGTATTTTGTGTCTAGAATCTTAGAAGAGATGATTTATTTTCTAACATTAATTTAGTTGTCCTAATAAATATGATAATATACCTATCATAGTTTGTTTTGACTTCATTCTGTGATGTATTAATTATTTTCTGAAAAATGACTTTTTCTTTGAAAATAGTCAGCAAATACTAGTTATATATTTTAATGTAAATTTGAATAAAATTAGATAATGCAAATAATTCAGTCCCACTAGATTAATTTGATATACTAACAAAAGAGCAAAACACACATTTTTACTGAATAGGAGGAGAGATTGTTGTCACTGTAGCTGCCAGCTTTGTGCTGCTTTGGGTTGGCCCTTGTGTGAATAATGGTCGATGCCCTGCTAGCTGTGAGCACCTCAGCTGGTAACTGATTTGTAAGAGCAAACACCACCTTTGGTTGCACTGCAGAATTACTACAGTCTTGGTTAACTCCAGTGTACAACCTGAAATCCAGGCTTTCATTTTGTTCTCTTCAAGGAATGCTTATAAGCATGTGTGATTCAGTATCTTTTCGTTTCCATTTTCAATGTTGAATGTGGTTCACTATTTACTCTTATTTTGTATATCTTGGGTTTTGATTAATATACTTTGTGGTTCTAAGTCTTCAAAGGTCCTGATTTTTCAACTTTTCACCATAACAAAGAGAATACATTATCTTTTTTCATGTGAAAAATGAGAATTGTTTGTGTCAGTGCCAATTTGCACAGGTCTGCTGTATGGTAGCGTAAGTTCTTGTGAGCCAATACAGCCCACTGTATCTGAATGTATATCAAAGTAATTGAATACTTTACACTGCTGGAAACAGTGCGTGCTTCTGGACACAGTAGCTGTACAAAAGTACAATTTAAAAAAAATTATGTTTGTGTCAGTGCAAAGGTATTGGTTAACTTGTTGCAATTAAGACAAATCCTTTTGGTTTATTTTTTAGTTTTAGTTGGTATAATGTTTGTTAACTTTCAAAGAAAAAAAAAAACCCTAATGGTTTTTGCATATTCTAATTAACAGCTAAGATTACAAATGCTCAATTTTGTATCACATGAATGCCTTCAAGTTTAGGACCTTTGGTTAATTTGAAGAGGGAGAAATTCTTTCAAGAGGTAGCACCTGAAATCTGTCATATAAGTGAAAATAATGTAATTTTGAGTGTGATTTAAAATAGCCTTTGAAAGTACCACTAACTTGAAGTAGAGGGGTTTTAATAGCAAAATCTCAGTGACTGTAATTTTGTCAGTATCAATTAAATAGCTTTGTTGCAAGTATTTTCATGAGGTTTTAGTGCTGGTTTTACTGGTTTGAGTTTAAAGTTTGTGACTTAGAGAAAAGCAGTGGTATAAATAATGTAGGATTTTAGTCTTCTAACTCTACCTTGTGTAAGTGTTACAGGTTAAGATGCCAATGCAATTTCTTACAGACTGGCGTTTGACTGAAAGGGTCTGTGTGAGTCATCATGTCCCATTCTAGGGCAACAAGGATAACAGGACAGGGACTTAACCTGGAAATGTTCACAAACAGTTGAGTCTGATACATTTCTGAAGACTACAAAGCTCTTAATGCTGTGGCAGGTCAAATTGAAAGCAGTGGATTAGTAGGTTAGTTCACCAGGGGTAGAAAGCAAGAGGAAGCAGTGGCATTACCAGTTTTCCTGGATCTTAGAATAGCAGGGAAGGTTTTTTTGTTGTGAAAGGTATGTGATCCATTTTCCAGCTGAGATTTATTTGGTAGTTGTGGTTTGTTGGGTGTTTGATTTTTTTTTTTTTTTTTTTTTTTGGAAGAAGAGCAAGGCATAATTATTCTTGAAAAACAAAAATAGTTGATTGACAGATGGTTTTGTTTTGTTTTTTTTTTTATTTTTTGCAGTGATGAGGCTAACCAAACCTACCTTATTCACTAACATTCCGGTGACGTGTGAAGAAAGAGATTTGCCAGGTAAGTAGTTTCTGATTATTATCTATCTTTTACCAAATTTAAGCAGTGTGACCATCTAACACTTAGATGTTAGAGAAGTCATGACCTCCCATAGACTCTAATCTGAAACAGCAATATATCTTAGATATGGTAATAGCTAAAGGAAAGTACCAAGTTGCATTCTCTAGCTCTTGACCGGTATCTTTGAAAGATTGGTGATGATACTCAAACACATGACCTCAGAGTTTGGGCAGTTGACATACACAGTGAGAGACAGTTCTGTGAGGGAAATGTGTAAGTGGAGAAAGGTTGGCATTACTATATATATTTTCTTTTAATTTGGAGAAAAGGCCCTAGTAGTTAGAACCAATACATGAATGTTCTGTGGAAAAACAATGCAAGAATTGCTGGTTTTGAGTTGTGTTATGTTTGATGTGCCATCATAAATTGGAAATCCCTGGGTTGTCTCCCAGAAATAATTGAAGTCTAGAAGTCAAGTATAAGAGTGTCAGAGGAAACATTCAAGGAGGATTATGTGGAAATACAAAGCAAGCAGTAGAATAGAGTTAGTGAGGTTGATTAGTTCTGTTAATGTGGTTTAGATGGATAGGATTTCTCTTAAAATTCAGTGTTAATTTGAGCAATGCCTTTTGGATTCTGCTCTTCAGTATGTATATACTGAGTAAATTATTGGACGCAAGTGTCTTGAATTCAAGTTATAATTTATAAGCAGGCCTATGGATATATATTTCATCCCTAAACAAGTTTATTGTAAAAGAAATATATCTAAAATAACCTACATCTGAGTAAGTTATTAAGTGTCGAACTTAAATGTAGACAAACCTTTGGACTTAGCAAATATGTAATTAATGGCAACTTGATATTTTTACAGGTAACCTATTTAACCAGCTCATGAAAGATGATCCTTCTACTGTAAAGGGTGCTGAGACTTTGATGTTGGGAGAAATGCTCACTTTGCCTCAAAATTTTGGGTAAGAATAAATGATTGTAACTGTAATATGCAAGGTTTAGGATTCATTTGGTTTAGGATTCATACTTCTCTTTCTATTTGAATAGCATTGTTCTGCAACAATGTTCCATAATTTTAAAAATAGTAAGTGGCTTGATTTATAAATATATATGTGTATGCTGTCTGGTGTTTCTTGTCTGCCACCTGACTGAACCTAATAAGGATTGAAAGTTGAAAGATTTGCAGCCATGGGTGAATATCTAAGGTAATGTGCTACTATAAACCACATGTTATACTAACAGAATTTATTATTGTGATTTTTGTGGGTACCAAAAGCCATCTTCTTACTCCTGTCAGACTTTTAGCTAGAAAAAATCCTGATTTCTATGTTCTCTTTTAAAACTAGTTGTCTTAGAAGGATGACTTCAGAAGTATGGGTGTGCAAATGCCAGTTTTCTTCTACAGTTTGATCTGGCAAATATGCATGTGTGTGAACTTAAGAGTGTTTCAGTGAAATATTCTGGTTTTTAATAATTGTTTTAAAAAATATTTTATTTTCCTTTTTTTTTCCTGAAATACAGAAATATATTTCTGGGAGAGACGTTTTCCAGTTACATTAGTGTGCACAATGATAGCAGTCAAGTTGTCAAGGACATACTGGTGAAGGTACGTGAAGAGAAATCCACCTATAAAAGATTTTTTAAAAAATAAAATACAATGAATATATTTTCTGACAATACATTGTATGTTAAATGCTAATACATAGACTTTAGGACATATATGTCACTTTTTCTAATCCAGAAAATATACCTGGAAATTGGAAAGAGTAAGAGATAAAAACAGAAATTATTATAGAAATCTTCAATGATTAAAATGAAAAAGTAGGGTTTGATTTATTACAGAAAAAAAAAAATAAATATTTATTACAGAATCATAGCATTTAGGTTGAAAGGGACCTCTGAGGTCACTAAGTGCAATTGTTAACCCAACACTACCAAGTCCAACTGTCCCAAAGTTCCACATCTGCACAGTCACCTGCAGGGATGGTGGCTCAACCACTTCCCTAGGCAGCCTGTTTAATGCTTGGCAACCCTTTTGGTGAAGAAATTGTTCCTGCTATCCAGTCTAAACCTCCCCTGGTGCAACTTGAGGCTGTTTCCTCTTGTTCCAATTGTTTGTTACCTGTGAGAAGAGACCAACTCACACTTGGCTACAGCCTTCTTTCCCGTGGTTGCAGAGAGCAGTAAAGTCCCTCTCCTGAGCCTTCTTCTGGCTAAACACCCGCACCTCCACTGACATTCTTTGGACAGGCACCGTTCTATTTAAAACTTCTCTGAAGAATTGGTATAGCAAAACTTCCACAGCTAAAAAAGTGGAGTTAGAGTCACTTACCTTCACTTTCAATGAGGTCTTCAGTTCCCTGTGAAGAATATACATTGATCTGTATATTGTATGAATTACTTTCTAGAGAGTTGGGGGTTCGTGTTTACTGAGAAAAATAAAACAATCAGAGTAGAAATTTCAGAAATCATTGTGGAACTCAATGTAAAAAGTAAATAGGGATTTTGTAAGCTGCATGGTAAAGGACTGGACTATTTTTATGTTTTAGAACTTCTCTTTAGCTTTATAAGTATCTCATCATCTTAATATATGTCACAGAAGGTGTCTGAGTCAAGAGTATCACAGAATACTCTGAGTTGGAAGGGGCCTGCAACGATGAGTAAGTCCAGCTCTTAGGTCAGTAGCCCACACAGGGATTGAGCCTGCAGCCTTGGTGTTGTGAGCCTCATGTTCTGACCAACTGAGCTCTAACAATATGTGTGAAAGCACATAGGGTACAAAATGCTCAGTGAAGCCTTATAATATAATTTACTTTTCTTTAGGTTGTGTTAAACACTTGTAGTTATAACCAATGCTTTGTTTTTCTGACCCCAGGCTGATCTTCAGACAAGTTCTCAGCGTTTGAATCTTTCTGCTTCCAGTGCTGCAGTGGCAGAACTTAAACCTGACTGTTGTATTGATGATGTGATCCATCATGAAGTAAAGGAGATAGGAACACACATGTAAAATTTTAACTTTTTCAATTATTAAATGAGCTTCAATGAAACTGCAGTACTTACATTCTATTCTGCTTTTGATACAGTATAAGAATAAAAGTAACACAACCTTTTTTTTTTAATTTGGTTTTTTCAGCTTAGTTTGTGCAGTGAGTTATACTACACAGACTGGAGAGAAGATGTACTTCAGGAAGTTCTTCAAATTTCAGGTATTTTATGAAGTATTTTACTTTTGATAAGTGTGTGAGTCTGGAAAACACATTTATAAAATATTTGGTACTTTATAGGCACTTTGCACCAAAAATCCATTCCCTTTTAAAAGTGAAGCATTAAAAGCACCTGCTTCCAAACTTCACGCAAACTGGTGTTTTCTAACTACCACACAGTTAAGCATCTCAGAACTAATAAATATTACATCTAATAATTTTTACTATTTTATTAAGAAAAGAATCTACTCTTAAAAAGTCATTTTCTCTAGCAGACAGCTCTATTACTATTTTTAAACAGAGCAAGTATTGGTCATTCTGGCTTGGGTACATCCAACCACTGAGCTTATATTGTAAAATTCTGATTTTTCTTTTGGTGTGTGTAACCTTATTAAGTAGTGGAATTAACCTGGAATTAAATAGTTCAGTTTTTAAAGGAATTTAAGTAAAGAAGTCTAATGAATTGTATCCAATACCGAAAAAAGTAACTGACAGAATTTAAACCTTTTCCATCACACAAATTCAGCACTTGAGACAGAAGTGACTGAAGAAAGCAAGAAACTAATCTGTGGACTGGTTCTGCTGTCTACTGTGTATTTCATGGATGCTTAATTTTTAGAGAAATATATTTAGACTTGGATATTTGTGGACTAATCTTCATGGAATGGAGGTTTACATGACATGCCTTACTGAATACATTTTTAGAAACTCTGACAGAGCCTGGTAATACAGTAGCATTTTATAGTTTTGTCCTGAAGTTGTTTCAAGGGAGATTTGGGTTGGGTACTAGGAGAAGGTTCTTTACCCAGAGGGTTGTTGGGCACCAGAACAGACTCCCCAGAGAAGTGGTCACAGCACAAAGCCTGACAAAAGTAGCAACACATGCAGGCATAAATACAACATTCTAGTGAAACATGGAGATTAGATGTCAAACTTTTTAATACTCTTGAAAACTGAACATAGTGACATTTCAACAAGCTAGAGCCCTCTCCTAGGGCTCACGCTGAACTTTCAAAAATTAAAGTTTATCTTGCTTTGCCTGTGAGGTCTTTAAAGCATATTGTTTGAACCATGTTCACTAACATATTTCAAAGGTTACAGTTTCTTTCTGATAACAAAAAAAAAAGAGAACTGTTTAATGTTGCTTCATTGGGACTTCCTCACTGATTCAGTGGGTAAACATCCCTCTCAGAGGACACAACCATGTGAAGCATTTGGACAATGCTCTCAGGCACATATTCCTGGAGGTTGGACTTGATGGTCCTTGTAGTTATCTTCCTATTCAGGATATTCTATGCTACTATGAGGTGATTGCATTTTGCTGTTTTCTAGTATTCTATCTAGATACTTCAGAAAAAAAGAATTTTAGTTTTTAGAAGGTTAAATTGCCATGCATTAGAAGGAACACTTGAGTGCTGTTAGTACTTGTGGGCCTTGAAATGCCAGGTATTGATTAGTCAAAGGAGTTTCCTGACAATCTTAGGGAAAACAGTTCCACATAAATTTTTGTGTTACCCTCCATGTGAAACTAGCATCTCTGTAGAGTTGGTCTTTAGTGAAGTTAATTTTCATCTTTGTGTGCTATGTCTTGCTCTCTTTATTAAACTGCTTCCTGTTCCATTTCTCTGTTCAGTGTTCTGTTCTTGTGTCCCCTCTAGGCTTACTCTGATTGCTTGCAGATCTCATCTTTTCTCTGTTCCCTAATGTTGTTCTTGTCAGAACTTTGTACAAGATGTTAATTTGTCTCCTTTAGATTTTGCATGCAAACTTATTTGTGGACTTTTTTGGGGGTTCTGCATGCATGGTGTAATTGAACCCAGCATAGGCAACTGAATTGTCATAACAGGTGAAGCCAGCTACCTGTCAAATGTGAAGCCCTTCATTCAAAGAAGGAAGCATTAGTTTATATGCACTTCCGCACCTTCTTTAAATACTCTGTGATTCATTATGAGAAAAGCATTGCACTGAGAATTTTAGCTGTTAGTTTTTAAATTTGACATGAAGACACCAGTAGGAGACCTGAGAACAAACAAAAAGAAGTGTTACAGAAAACTGAACTCTGTCTTTACAGTGAGAATTCATGACTGCTATTGATTGAGATATCACTAGCCATAATTTTAAAAAATACTCCTTTACAGATTCTCAGATTTTTCAGTTGCATTTTCTAGGACCTTGGAAGTTGAACTGATGTTAGTTGATTTGAATCAGCTTCTTTTTAAAACTATTATATGTAGTTTTATACTGATTGATAGTGCCTTTCTGGTCCAAAGCTTTCTCTAAGTAATTAACAGCCTTATGTTTTCATGGAGAAGGAATTAACCCCTTTCTAGGGTTGAGTGATTTGTAAACGGCACAATAATTTTTTGTATTTTACTGGAATGTCAATTGAAATTTACTGTAATGAGTGGAAAGACTGTTTATCAGAAGAGAGGAAAAAATTCAGCATGTTGGAAAATTTGTAAGAAGCTCACTGAAGAAAAATACGACAAAAAATCCTCTCTCAATCAATGAAGACCTAAATTTAAAAAATTAATTCTTTTTTTTACTAGAGAGAGATAGTTATAAATACTTGAAAGATCTGAGCTTAATGCATTTTAAAATGCAGAAATCTCTGCAAAGAAAACTTTTTGATCTTGAATTCTTTAATACTAAAGAAATTGTTGACAACTTGGAACATTAGAGGTCTCTCAGGATGCAGTGCACTTACATGCAAACAAAAAGTTTCCCTGTGTAATGGTGTCCTAGGGTGACAAGTGTCTTCAGAAATAGAATTTAAATTTGTTTCATTATAAGTATGATAAAAGTTTATTTCTTTCAGTTACATCACTTTATATACTCTTCATATTTGAATGTGTTAACTGCAGTGGCTTTGTGCACAAAATTCAAGTATTAAGAACCAACACTTTATAATCATATTTTGTATCATTGAGTTGCTTTATTTTACTGATCAAATCTCATGAGATTAATATTTATTAATTATTTATTTTATGTATTAAGATTTTCTGTAATTACTTGAAGCAGTTGCATTTTAAAGAGGGAAGTGAAGGTTAATAAGGTAAACACATGGAGTTCTCTGTTTCATTTATGTTTAGGGAAGCCCTGAGTAATTTTTGTCCTAAAATACTCTGAAAAACTTGTAAATGTTAGGTAGTTCTTGCTCAGAGTTGAAAGGACCACTGCAGGAGCCAGGATGGATATAGTGTTATTTTAAACACATGAATGTACTTAGAACGCTGGATTTGGGCAGTTTTGTAGGAAGCCAGTGCTTAGATGGAGAATTACTAGTTTTCAGTATGAGGAAACTGCTTAAAAGGAAAGCAGTCAAGTGTGCAAAAGTAAGAAGCAGCAAGGATATACTCTTGAGTTGATTCTGTCATATATTCTGTCATGCACCTGCTATGTGTAAGATGAAAAAGAAAAAAACCACTTGATAGTAAAAGACCCTAGCATTTCAAAACAGTCTTTGCTGAAGTTGTCTTAAAAACAAATTGTCAATCTGTCTTTTTTTCCATTTTGTTCAGGTTCTTAAACCACTAGATGTGAAAACCAAATTCTACAATGCGGAGGTGAGAACTGTGTGTATTCAGGTTTGTTACTTAGATTAAATTCAAAGTGCTTTGTAAGTACACGTTTCTGAGAAAAGTGATCAGTTCTAATGGAAAAATGGTGGTAGATATATGTTGTATAGTTTAAAAATAGATAAGCTTTTGGTGAAGGGGTGAAAGAGATGTCAGGACCTTAATGTAATTAACTAAAAATTTTGCATCTATTCCAGTTTCTCATGAACTCAGATACTTTCATTTATTGCTTTTATGTTTAGGCTGATAGAGTACATACTGTAAGGAAGATTAATTGTTTGTAAAGGAGATGACAATTTATCAGAGTGGGGAAAATTTAAATTACTGAAATTTTAATTTTCCCTAAGTAACCATTACACTTCAGTAATTTAAGTTTTAGGTTTGTGACAGTTAACCGCAGTGCTTTTAAACTAAATGACCTTATATATGCCTTGCATATTTTATTTGGACATACTTACATGTTTGCCTTAGTCTGTTCTTGGGAAGAATTTGGTACATACCTGTAGGCCACAGGCTTTAAACCATACATTGACCAGGCATGAGGTACCTGAGCAGGTTTGGAGCATAAACACATAGCACTGCTTGAGCCCTTTATAGAGCTGCTATTATCTGTAAATGGGATTGTCTGGAAATGTCTTCTGCTGTGATTTAAGAACAGGAATAACTCTAAGAAATGAGGTAATTTCTCTGTGAGCAAAGTAAATAGTTTATTTAGTGTCTGGATTATATTATTGTTTCAGCTGTTTGTGGTAGGGAAAAGAGGGACAGATATCTTAAATGTTGCTGTCTCTTTATACTTCATGTGTAAAGCTTGTGATGAAGCACCTCTCTAATGTAATTCTGGGCAAACTTTTTACATGGATAAAAAATACTCATTTTTTTGTTCTCATAGTTGTTATACTGATCAGTCTTGATAGGGTCTTATTTAATTCTCAATTAGCCACCAATTCTTAATGGTAAAAGTCTATGAGAAGCAGAACCTTTGGTGTTTAGTACGTGTGGGTTTGGGGGGGGTGGTTTGGGCTTTTTTTTTTTTTTTTCTGCTGTAGAGTTTTTAAAAGGCTCTTTGATGCCTTTTGTTCCTGTTCATGAATTTATGCAATTCCCATAAATTCTTAGCCATTCAATTTATTGAAAAAAAAAAAAATTATTAAAGATTTTGGATGCTATTTCCATTTGCCTAGCAAACTGGTATAGTAGCACTCCTATCTGATTTCTGAGAATATATGAAGTGTTGCTATGTCTTGTGACCATAGAATTCAATTAACTTCTAAAAACCTAGAAATAAGTCTTTGGTTATCTGTTGTGTGTGATAATACTTTGCTGTGAAAGCACCAAGAAATTCATCCTGACTATTATCCTTGAGAGCAGGGGAGAAAGAAATGGTATGTGTCAGTTATGAGTTAACTAAAGATCTCTGAAGTTTGACTAACCAGTTAAACCATTATCCTTAAGATTACAGACATGATGCTGTCTATTCATAATGCCTGTTACTAAAATTATTTTCTATTAATATCCTAATGATAATCCATAATTTATTTCTTCTAAGACAAGGAATGATGCTGAACCTTAATCTTCTTGCTTATTGCTTGTATTGCAGTAGCACCCAAATGGAGTTGATCACTGAAATTTATACATAGAACACATGTCCTGTTGCCCTAACCTGCTGCAATCCTGGGATTGAATTACTCTCTCACTGACTTTAATGTGCCTTAAAAAAAGGCTCTGTAAAAGGTTCTGTTCCTGCAAGCATGCACAGGGAGGTAGACAACAAAGTTTGCAATTAAAGTTGGGTCTTTGGATTGATGAAAATTCCAAAAAGAGTTTTTCTTGATATTATGCCAAATTTTTTTATAATTTGCAACATGGTATCATTGCTAGGATGCATTACCACCTTATTTTTGGGACATTATATATGAGAATACTTTAAATTATCTATAAGGTGACAAGGACTGTTTTTCCATTTCATATACAAGCCATTGCATGGATTGAAATTCAGGACAAACTTTAAACTTACTCAAAAACTAACTCTCTTTTTTTGAGTCAGTTTATTCTACCATATCTTGTCTGTGATTTGTGTGCCTTAAGCTCTACTTTGGATTGGTTCTGAAGCAAAGCTAGTAATCCATGTAACCATACTAGCTATAAGTTATTAGAAATGTAGTTGTCATCTTTGTTTGCATCCATTTTTGTTTATGTTTCTGTCTTACTAATGCTATCTTGTTTAAATGGTGCAAAAAAAATGCAGAAATGCATTTTGTTTGGAAGTTAGCCTCCTTTTTCTTTAACATTTAACCCTAATTTCTCTAATGTGTTCTTTTTTTTATTTTCCCATTAGAGTGACCTCAGTTCTGTGGTAATTTTTATTTATTTTTTTATAAATATGTATGCTTTTTTTAATTGCTTAACTGTCTCTGTGCTTGTTATTGACATTCTTTACAAACATAATGGAAAAGCAATGTTTGTTCTGCATATCATAAACTGATATTTTCTCATCTTTATATGTGCAGCTAATCATTTAAGTGGTTAGCTCTTTCTTTAATACCCATTGTTGAAACTAGAACTTGATAGTTACAGACAGATTCTTGTGGGGGATCCTTCAATAAAATACCTCTCCAAAATTTTATTAGCTCTATAATTTGAAAAGAGAAGTTATTTCCTTCTAAAATTTTTCTGCTTTTGACCCATGGAAATGTACGTTTCACTACAGCACTGCTTGTGTAAGCTGTGACAGAACTTTTCACATCTGGTTGGTGGAGACAGTGGGTTTGAGGAGAGAGCAGCAGTTGGATGTTCTTCTTCCTTTGCCTAGCTGGAACTGCACTTCACAATTTTAACTGCATGTAACAGTTGATTGAGTTACTATGTTACTTCTGCCAGTCTGATTTCGCTTTAAGGCGTGCCTTGTATTAAAATAAACTGCATATTTTGACGAGTTTGGTTTTTTTAAAATATGAAATACTAAACCAAATTAGGAATAACACAAAACTAACTTGCTTTTTCATTATGCTGCTTGTTTTTTCTTTTCCTTTTCAAATTAGCTTTTTTCAACTTCTGCCTATGGTTGCTGTTTTGAAAACTACTAAAATTTGGGTAAATGGACACTTTGACAATGGATTTATGGGATATAAATTGTATCAATTTAAGTGACAGGCAGTAGTAGTAATGATTACTGAGAACCATGTTTTAGTTGGGGTTATTTCCAGTTCTTGCAAGCTTGAAGTGTCTCTATAACCCATTGAGGTTTCACAGTTTTCATTACTATATAGATGCTGCTTTGTTTTTATTGTGTTTATAAGGCAATACAAAACGTTACACAACCATTCTGTATTTCTCCTTCTAACACAGGAGACTAAACATATTTTGGCAATCTTTTTTTGAGACTAAACATATTTTGGCTATCTTGTCCCACTTTTATTTTGTAATTTACAAGCAGGACTCCATTTGTATAAAGAATCATTTATTTACACTGATCAAAAAGAAACTGTAAGTTTTGTTCCACCTTCCCCACAAAAGTACTTTCTTAAAATTTATCATAAATACTCAAACTGCTTCAATCTGAATCTGTAGCATACACTATTTCAGTTAGAAGGGACTTACAAGTATCACTTAATCCAATGGCCTGAATCAGTGACTCCTTGCAAATGCAAATTTGGTATCCTTTTTTTAAGTGGCACTTCTTTAATTGTGATTTTCACTTTTCTGAGACCTCATATCTCTTAATAGACTAAGTCTTCCATAATTATTCTATCATGAGAATTTTAGTCATGCAAAATGACTTCACTGGTCTGCAATTCCACAAAAGAAGTGAGGCAAAAACTTCTCTAGCTCCATGTTTTTTCATTCTCTGAAGTTTAACAAGTCTATAGCTTTCATTTCTGTAGTAGAATTGGTCCTTCAATACCATCTTGAGGCATTAGCTTCAGATGTGCTGAAGGTAGAGCATCAGTTAAATTGTTGCATACAATATCAATAGCCTTTGGCATGATACTGCTGAGAGAAAATTTTGCATTTTAGCTAGAATGCTAGTATTTAATAATAAAAGATCAGAGCATGTACCAGAACTACTTTACTTCAGTTAAAGAAAAACACACACGTTTACTTTAATTTTTTTATACAGCTTGATGCACTACTGGTCTGGCATGGCATGTTCTTGTGCACTGCAATTCCTCACCAT
Organism: Cettia cetti; assembly: GCA_013401135.1. Classification (NCBI taxonomy): domain Eukaryota; kingdom Metazoa; phylum Chordata; class Aves; order Passeriformes; family Sylviidae; genus Cettia; species Cettia cetti. The sequence goes on from VZUI01027596.1 coordinate 22,539, forward strand.
TTATTCAATTTTTTAAAATATTTTGGATAAAAGCTTGAATTGCTGTTAAGTTGACGAAAGTCATGGGAAGTAGTGATTTAATGCATTACAAATAAACAATAGCTAGAACATAGCAAAATTATCCCACATCCATTGTTTGGCAAGATACCTGTTGACTAACACTTTTGCTCCTATTGTTACTGGGATTAAGGTTTTTTCTTGCATTAATTAATTTGATTTGCAGGCATGAACTAAACGTGTGACTTTTTTAACAATAGGACTGCCTACTCTTTTTAGTAATACTAATCATATTTTCATGAACTTGAACTTCTGATTTTTTTCAGACAGATGAAGTGTTTCTGGAAGCTCAAATTCAGAATATCACTACCTCTCCAATGTTTATGGAGAAGGTTTCTTTAGAGCCATCTATGATGTACAATGTTGCAGAGCTGAACACAGTTGACACAGCAGGGGAAAGGTATGTTCACATTCAGGACATTTGACTTTGAATACTTTGTATTAATATTTCATGAGATAGAAGTATTAGTTAGTCATTTGTCTATAATGGAATGATTATATGTCTTCGCTTGAGTAAAAAGATCAAATTCCTATTATATATTCAACTGGAAAATTTGTTAGAGTTTGCTTTTTATAGAAACTCTTCTTAATCTATAATTTTGCTAATGGAGAAATATCCAGCCTAATCCTCAAATAATTTGTAACAATAATTACGTGATAACAATGAAAATATATTATTATTTCAGTATCTCCTATATAAAATTTAAGCCAGATCGTGTTTTGACCTGATCTCTTGTGTACATATGTAGCCTTACAGGACTTATCTGACTAATCCTTGCTTTTTATCAATAAACTGCTTACTGTTTTCAGTTACTCTAATCATGATATAGCAAGGCACCAGGCAAGGTTAATCAACTGTAGACCTTCATGGAGTCTTAGAATATAAAAATTTGTCATGCTGAAATAAATTAAATTTAATTTAGTTAAACACCTAATACCAGAATAACTGACTACAGTGAATACAAGAGCTTGTGAAGTTTACTTTGGCTGTTTGTGCTTTGCAGTTGCTTGGTTTTTTGGAGGTGATGGTTGAATGCTTCAGCAGTAGGGGCTGAAGTGAAAATTCTGTCTTCTCCTTGCCTGTTGAAAGATTCACCAGCAGCATAATGAAGCTTTGTTCTTACCAAGTGTTTGCATCCACTGTAATGGTTTTTCTTCTGAATAAGAATCATAGTTTCATGGCATTGAGATTTACTGTGAGGGAAAACAAACAGCAGAAGAAAAATTACCAGCATTTTTGTTTAAATTATAAGATGCCAGATTATTAATTACAATATAGCAGAGTGCATTTCTATCTTATATCTCTCTGGCTGAGAATAACTGGTTCTTATTTCTCCACGGTCCTTGGTGCTACATAAATTCTAGAGCTTCTATAGATTCTATTCTTTCTGTTGTGAAAACAAAAAATATTCTATGTGTTTTACCATTATCAAACTATGCATACACATACAATAAGAATGGTGGGGGATGAGAGAAAAAAGGTTGGGTTCTTAATCTTCTTCAAAATAGCTGTTTAAATTAAGACTTTTTCCTTTCAGTGAGTCTACTTTTGGTGCAAGGACTTATTTACAACCGATGGATACACGTCAGTACTTATACTGTCTAAAACCAAAGCAAGAATTTGCAGAGAAAGCTGGAGTAATAAAAGGTGTAACAGTGATTGGTAAACTAGACATTGTATGGAAAACTAATCTGGGGGAACGAGGAAGGCTGCAAACTAGCCAGCTCCAAAGAATGGTAAGTTTAACTTAAGTGTTCATTTAACTTGGCATTCATTTTAAAAGAAACTCAATAAACAGTTTTAATAATGATTTGAAAAAGTGCAAGCTGCTTACTTTCTGAGCCTCATTTTTTATCCACACTTTTCTGTATGTATTAGAGAGTTATTTCATATATTTCTTCAGTGAAATGTGGTTAAGTTAATGGAGTGAGCACTTTAATTGTAACCAGTGTTGCAAAATGTTAGTGTAAAATTAACTGCTTGGATACCATTTAGCAACAAACCGACAAAAGAACCTTTTTATATGTGCCAGCTCTTGACATGGAAGTTGCTCCCAAGTTCATACAGACATTTTAGCTTGGAGTAACATTTTTGTAATGAATAATATTATTTATCCTTCATGTCCACAGTTTTGATTGAGTCTGTCCTATTCTGATTTATAATTTGTTCTTGAATTTTAAGTTGTAATTACTATCTTGCTTAAGTCTGCTCCACAGCCATCTAATGCCTAAACCTGGCTTGCATCTTCTCACTTTGAAAAAGATATGGAAGGGTAGTTAAAAAAAAACTTTGACAATTGAATCTCAGTCTAAGTTTACAGAGTTTATAATTGGGTCTCTGCCTCTGTCTTTACCCCAATCCCCAGCTGCTAGTACATTGAGCAGTTCTGTAGGGAAGTCACACTGACTTGGAACTAGGCATGCAAACTTAGATCCTGGAAATTCACAGGAAAGTCACTAAGTCACTGAAACATGCCTTGATTTTTAATTGAGGTGTTGAGTATGTGCATAAACCCATGAAATTAGAAACTGTTCTTCTAAACTTAGTTACTCCTGTTACTTTGAAACTTGTTGCTTATTTTTAACAATAAACTGTTCCATTTTCAACTAACATTTACTATCATTTCTCTTTAGACACTTTTCTTTTCCCTCCCTAAATCAGTATCCTCTTACTCTGCATCCCTTCTTTTTGAAGCTTTGAGAATTGCATGTGAAGCACACACTTCAATACTACAGGATTAGTTTTGGTCATGCATCGTTTTGTGCCTTGTGATTATTAGAAAAACTCTAACTATTTTGTATACTTTGAACAACAACTGTCTTCAGAAAAGTGGCGGGTAGTTGGGTTTTCTTCCCTTCTGAGTGGCAGTGTAACTCCCTTTTCTTCTCCTAAATTTCTGGACCTCACCCTTAATCACTTTCCTCCTAATCTATTTGCCAGCACTATAAGCATTGTTTCCCACCCAGGCCCAGAATTTTACCTCTATGTTCCTCAGTCATTGTTGTGGGTCAGATCAGAAATGCACGTTTGAAGCAAGTGTCCATATACCATAATTTGTGGGTTTGGTTGTTTTATTGGGGGTGGGTTTTTTTGCTGTTTTGGTTTGGTTTTTGTTAGGGGTGAGTGGTTTTTGTTTACTTTTTTGGGTTTTGTTTCCTTTCTTTTTTGTTTTTGTTTGTTTATTTTTTGGTTTTTTGGGAGCCAGGTTTAATGTGGCTTGGTCTTGGAATTCACAACTACAGTCTCTTTGGGAGACAATAAATTAGGCAGGTGCATGTCCACAATATGCCAAAGGTTGCTGCACGTGCTCACAGGCATTCAGTGCAGGACCACAACAGAACCAGTCTGAAGTTAAAGAACATTATTCTTGAGCAGCACAAGCAGGAAATTGTCTAGTTGATTCCATAATCTGAGCAATTACCTCAGTTCTCAGTAAAAAAACAATGTTACTCCTCTTATTGTTACTTCAAGGCCTTTGCCTCTAACCATCAGTGCTTGGAGGTGTCTCATTTTTGAGTTCAACAGGTATGGTATGTGGTCTCATCTACTCTGATGCTGTTTTAATTTGGTTAGTTGATTCTCTAAAATACTGCTTGGTTTGTGTTTATGGGGATTTTTTTCTTAATGTATCTCTGGTAAAAGAAGAGCCTAATGTTAATGGAAAACTACCTGTTGTTTAGGGAACTATGTATAATTCTTTCCAGTCATATAATTCCTCCATGTCACCTAATACAGCTGAATATATTTGCATTTTTCCAGTGCTGAATAATTACTTCTCTTTCATGCAAGGTTCCAAATGCATATTGCTTGACTAATCTAAATCCCCATTGGCTTGACATCCCTTTGCCTACCCTAATGTCCAATTTAATATGCTTTCTAAAATGTCATCTGTCATTGCTCTGTAGCAAACTTTATGTGACTAAAACCTGTTCCCAGCCTGTCAGTCACTGACTTTCTGGACCTCTTTGGAAATATCTTTTATACACAATAAATAATTTTCACTACAACATCCTTTTATCAGCAGAATTGGAACATGTACAATAACTAAGCTTTGACAGGGAGGATAATTTTTTCCACTATTTTTCCCTCATGATCCCTCATGATTCATGGAGATTGAAAATATAAACATGCTTTTTCATCTGCAGGTTACTATTTTGAATCAGCCCTGATTGATAGTAATAAGATATTTACTACAGGTTTATTAGTAGACCATATGAAATATGTTTGGCTCAGAAATTGACAAGTATTCATATTGTGTGACTTTGTAACTGATGACAATTAATTATTTTGGAAGAGGCACAGAGGACCAAAATGGCAATTTGTCTTGTTTCTTAGGATGTGAAATAATGGTGGGTTTATGCAGGGAATTTTTACTGGTGATGTCCACAGAGATCTGTTACCTCCCTAACAGAGGTCTTAAATTAAAGCTGATAGTCTCAGGAATTGTATATGGCTATTAAAACTTTAAGGATTTAAACTCTTCTGGAAAATGTAATAATAAAGATCATCCTTATCTGATGAATTGTTAAACCTGTGAAGAAGGTGTTCATCAGATGAAGATGGAGAGCTGCTGTGATTTCCATACTGATCAAAAACACAGTCAATCTTTTTTCTTCAGATTTCTCTTATTCCAAGCTTTTTCCAGGAAATGAAAACTTTAGTAAAAACTTCAATTTCCTATCCAATATCTGAGAGTATACATTCTTGTTCCATTTCAGGCTCCTGGTTATGGGGATGTAAGGCTTTCATTGGAGACAATACCAGATACTGTAAATTTGGAAGAACCTTTTGATATTACGTGTAAAATAACAAATTGCAGGTAACAATGTCATGTGATTCTTGTCCTTTTTCCCGAGTGCATGTGTTGTGGCTGGTTTTGTTTAATGTTTCAGTACTTCCTCCTGAAACCACTTAAATTTGTTCTTTACTATGATTTGTGGCAACACAAAAGTACTTGAAACACAGAGATTAAGAAAAAAAAAAGAACAATTAAAAAACTTCCATCATGATCTGTTAATACTGTACTAAACTAGGAGATAGCCAAAAGTCTGTAGAGGAATTCCATGAATATGCCTGCAATATTATTTATGATTGCACCTAATACTTAAATCACAACTCATCTTAGGGTTGGAAGAGTGGCATTTAAAAGAAGTAATTCTAAATAGAAGTTGAGCCCAGGGACTAAAGCATGTATGTGGCCTGCAGAAACTTCTCATAAAAAGCTTGCAGTCCATCCAGTATGTAAATTCTGTTCCGTTATGTTATGCTAAACCCATGACAGGATGCTTGTGTCAAAGAGAGTTGTCTGCAGGTGAATTACTATGCATTGCAATAAATACTGCTTGCTGCCTTATAATTATTTATGAATTTTGATTATTAGTAACCTGAATAATAATCAAGCTTTTAAATGTCTGCAGTCTTTGAATACTTAAAAAAAGCCCACAGATTTATTCTTGTTTTTTGATTTCCTCTAGCAGTGAAAGAACTATGGATCTGGTTTTAGAAATGTGCAATACTAATTCCATCCACTGGTGTGGAGTTTCAGGAAGGCAACTTGGAAAGCTGCACCCAAGTTCATCCCTCCATCTTGCACTTACATTGTTGTCTTCAGTGCAGGGATTGCAGGTAAGTTATTAGCAGTTTTGTTGTAAACCAGCTGTTTTATAATATTAACAGTTCTTTCTAATAACAACTCTTATAAATATTTTCCCCTTCTAGAGTGTCTCTGGCCTAAGACTTACAGACACATTTTTGAAGAGAACATACGAGTACGATGATATTGCACAAGTCTGTGTAGTTTCTTCAGAAATCAAGCAAAGCTGAAGAAAAAAATCTGTAGTTTTATTGGGCTTTTTTTTTTGACCAACTTATTCATGTTTTTGCAGTCAATAGTTTTAAAATGAGTACAAACAAAATCAAATCCCTATATAGCTGTAAATGTGCTAATGATTATTTAATTTCTCTGAGCATTTCTTGAATGTTTCCAAATCTTTTAAAACATGCATATGCATTTTATCTACTAAAAATAAAACCTTTTAAAAAACTGTAGTTCTAGCAAATTATATTGGCTTTACATCAACTCAGGACAGGGGGGATGAGCTTGGTAAGAAATACTACCATTTTGTGCTTGTTTTTCTTATTTTAATTTTTTTAAGTATTTAAACCCTTTTAAAATCATGGCTCTGACAAAACTGCTTCAGTTCAAAGGAACTGACATTTTACAGACAAGTTCCTGGAATCCAAATCCAAAAAGATATAATATGGGGTACCTGGCATGGCAGTGTATTTGCATGGTACATGTATAGACATAGGAAATAAAACCTGATAAAGGCATGAGATGAAAAAGTGCAGCTGTTGAGGCACTAGGAGCTAGGAAGTGGAGTGTAAGCCAAAGACTCTGTTGGTTGTGGCTCTCTCTTTGAACAGGATCTGTCCCAATTATCTGCAGTCATGAGCAGAGCTGTGCACCCCTGCAATGCAGGACATGCTGCTAACTGGCATGTTATTTTCCAATTAGTAGGGAACTGAAAATTAAAATAGTAGAACTCAGGTAGTTTTTTATTGTTAAAATAAGGTGGTGCCAACTATTCTTTCCATCCCAGAGGCATTTAATTAGATTTTTCAGAAAAAAGGAAAAAAAGAATCCTGCACTGCAGTCTTAGATCAAGTCCTCTAAAGCATATACAGAAAGAAGTTTAGTAAAGCACTGGTCAAGCACTACAATGTGCTTTTCCCTAGCTTTGTTTTGACAAAAACTGGAAATATTGTTGGCTGAAAGAGCTATGGTAACCACCCAGAGGTAGTAGATAAAATGGCAACTATCTTTCCTATTTTAACACTAGGTAAACTAATGTTAAAGATTCTCATCAGCAGTTTGTATTTCTCAGCTACCATGTTGGCACTTAGCAACTTTATTAGTTTTGACACTTTTATTTAAGACTTCCTATGTACAAAATCTTAAGTGTAGTATTTAGTGTTAAAATATTGGATAAATTTAAGACCAGCTTCATACATTAAGGGACTAAGTCCATACAGGAGACAGTAAATTAGAAATGCATCCTGCCTGTGTGACAAAAATGAACATTTAAAGAATGCAATTTACCTTTTACTTGAGATACATAAAAAATTAAACCAAAAAACCACAACTATACAGACAAAAAAGTATATTACTTTATTTATAATATATCTTTAAGTTTAACTACACAAATTGAAGGAGATGTAACCACATGGCAGTAAGAGGTAGGAGAGATACAGAAATAGTAGACAAGTTGCATTATGCCAGTATGACTTTCTGTTGCCACGAAACAATCTACTCAAAGTTACAGAGCTAGTTCTATCTCAGTATGCATGAGTGACTTTACTTTGCACTTGTTACAAAACCAGAAGTGCAACTGAAACAATTTCTAAGCTGAATATTTCATTAGGTGTCTTTATGATCATAGTTAGAAGAATATACTCCCATGCAAGCAGGTTACAGGAGTTTACAATTGATTGCAAAATATTTTCTTCTCTAACAAATTATTATACTTATACACTGATAGAACAGTAAAGATACAAAACCAATTAGGTGTAAATGTGGATTTGCTCAGTTGAACGATAAACTGCAACTGACCTTAAATTAAAGCAATATTTACAGGGATTGTGGTTTATCACTTTATCTAGCAGGATGAAAAATTTTAGCGCAAGGTACAGTGCAGTTACTACACAGAAAAAGATTCCTTCCACACCCTGTGATTAAGACATGTTGCATGACTGAAACAATCTAGGCAATTCAAAGAAAAGGAGACTTGAGCATAAAAGATCTCTCTGTTCATGGTTTCAGTGGAAAAGCATGTCATGACAGCTCCTGTTACTGGTTTCACTGTTTTTTGTTTAGGCTATAAAGCCCTTTCTGTTAATACACAAGAAACAAGAGAATGTTTACTAGTAAACGTATTGTTCCAGTCAGTTGTAGCACATTCCTGAAGGCTTAGCTAATGCTGTTAAACCTAAACACAACATTGTAGCATGTGAAATGAAAGTTACAACTCCATGAAGATGACTTCAACAGTAGTTTTCAGATAACTAACCAATGCTTCATTCTTTTTAACCTTGGGGGTTGTTCTCCCATAAATTCAGTAAGCTATGGAGCTCATACTTGATAGTACAAGCACACAGCTTCTTCTGCCCTCTTTGGATATAAATGTATTATAATTCTTAAGGAAATCTCATTAAATTCTTGACACTGTCTTAAAGCAGAAAAATACCTGACTGCCTGAGGATTGCTGTTGAAAAGTGAGAACAGTTTGAGTTTGTAGAGAGAGAGTGGCAGAGCTGTCCCGTCCACCATGGATTTTTTGGTTCCCCCTATCAGTTAGTGAAACACACTTTAAGCAGTTGAAGATATTAAAGAGAATTAGAGGGAAGTGTGAAGTTTAACAGGATACATACTAGGTGCATTGATTCTGTCCTGGCACAACACACTGTTCCAAGTGATACCTGTACACTTTTTGTAGCCCACCCAGAACCTCCATAACTCTTCCTTCTAAACAATATTCCAGTCCTACACAGTGTAACTGAACTTGGGAAGTTTCCTTGAATGGATTAGATTCAGGATCTGAGCTACCTCTGAAAAAAAAATCCCTTTAGGGATTTTCTTTCTTGTCATCAGATGTTGAGTCAGAAGCTGTTACTTGAAAAAGTATTTAATGTAAAGCTTAAGTATCTCTACAGCCTGAAGAAAGCAGTTACACTTAAAGAGAGAATTTTAAATAGCATTTTAATGCTGTACATAGGCACGCTATTCAATAAAGTGTGAAATGTCTTAAAATTGTTTATCTAAGCTTTAGCTCTTTATTCAACACACAGTAATATGGATTTCCTAGATTTGTTTTCTCCAATTCCTTTCTCCTTTGATCCAACTGCCTTTTTCTGTCTGGTTTAGGTAGGGTAAGATTTATACTATAGATACAAAACTATAATTTTTTAGAATCAAGTATGTTACTTAGCCCCAAATTTTGCATCTGCTTCTGCTGGAGGAGCTCTTTTATGAGCACAAGATCAATTGGATGTAAAGTCTGAGGTTCAGGAGTTTCTGTGTATTTCTCCATTTGGGAGTCTATTGCTCCTCCTCCACATACTTCCTCCAGACTAACTGGCCATGACAGATCACTTCATCTAAGAAACCAAAGCAGGCTCCTTTAATTAATTTAGATATACAAAGAGGAAAGTGTGTTGAGAACCTCCCTGGACTAAGAACAAGTGTACTTCATATCACAAAGCAGTGAACAGTAAGCGGAGTAAAAAAAGTTAACATACTAGACATACAGAAGAGCAGCAGTCTTGCAAGAGTAATATTAACTGAGCAAGAAACAAATACTATAGAGTCGAAAAATCTTTAACTTGACTATATAACCGTCATTTTAGATAGATATGTGTAATTAAAAAAAAATCCCCAATTGTTTAAGCCAGTGATTTATCACACAAGAATAGAAAAAGAATCCTTCTAAGGCAGTTCTTTTTTAAAATTTTCAGTACTAGTTATTTGTACAGTCACAGGCTCAGTTTTAGCTTATTACAGTTAAGAATTTTACGTTTATATTAAATACTGCATACATATGGAATGTAGTACAGCTTGCCATGCCTAGGAACATAGTGCCATAATTCTGACCTCCAGGGTTACCATCATGATGTGAGGCTATACATGGCAGTAGAAAAGCTTACAACTTCTTCCTTTCCCAAGACAAGTTCCATTTTGATTTCTGTGTCTTATCCTGCACAGAATTATTGTCTTCTCGTTCTATACAATGTGTGGTACTCTTTCATATGCAGTTATCTCCATCTCTTCTCCCCAATGAAGTTGAAAAATATTTCCTGTTACTCATGAAGGCCCCTCCACAGGATTAAGAAAACAGGCTTCTCAAGCATGAGTTTTAAGTACACTCTATGCTTCCAACACTACTTAATGTTTATTATAAAAGGGCACATCAGATGGGCCTATTGTTTCAATATTTTGGCATTTCAATGCTGTTTAAAGGAGTACAGCCATCATAATTCACACCATATGAGTTATATGTCTTTTACACTAGCATTTTAGAGGCAGCTGTTGGGCAAGATCAGCATACTACAGAACTTCTCCCCATTCAGTAGCCCTGGAGGTCAATCTGCACATACTGAAATGACTTGGACTTGGGGATTTTAATAAATCACCTATTCAGTGTATTAATTTTCAGAGAAGTAACTATACATAAATGCTATGTTCCAAGTTATGTGCAAGAGATCTGTTTACCAGATTTATTCTTGTTTGCAAACACACACAAAGAATTTTCTGTCTTCTATTCAAGCAGAAGAGTTACAATGGTGCTTTTGCTACTAACTATGGTATGCATTTTGGAGTTATATATCATTCCAATTGAAAAGACTCCTCGAAGTCAGGAATGTTCTTCAGTGCTGCCACTCAAATATCTGCTCCGGATATGATTTCTCAGTTGCTCTATGAGCTCAGGATTCTGCTGCTGTATCTGCTGTGCAAACTGCTGCCCCCTGTGTTGAACAGTTTTAAGTGAAAGCAACATTTGTAAGAAAACAGGATATCCCAATACAGCTGAAAGATGCATTACATTAAAATTAAGTTTAAAGATATCTTGATTGACAGTCTTAATATATTTGCAGTATTATGAATCTATCTGGCTGTAGTATCTCCAAAGAGATTCATCACCATAAATTCATTTTCTTTCTTTAGTACTATTACTTCTACTTGATAAAATGGAGGAGAAAAGTACCACCTTACAAAATATATTACCTTTTATGGTAAAATAGCACATCTGCTCCAGGGATTTCTTCCCTTCTTTTTGAAAAGATTCACTCTAACTGTTCAAAGTAACTGCTCTCAGAGTTGGCATGCTACCTTATGTTAATGGTTCCAGAAATACAGTATGCAGCTGCTGTCTTGTGAACAAGATGTCATTAGTTGAAAGCAAGTATACTATCGAAATTTTTATGGGTTGCATGACTTAAGTAATAACAGAACGATCTGTAACAGTTGGAGCTTAAAGAGTTAAATTAGTGGGGGAGACTAATTCAATGTGTAAGAGAAGCCTAACACTTGTTTACTAATAAAAAACAAGTAAAAAATAAAGACTTTGTGAAAAGCCTTGTTAATCCTGTTACTTCTACATTTTGTGCAAGTAGCAAACTATAAAGACTCCTTCAAATTACAGTGCAGATTGAAGGAAAGCCACATTCTTATAGATGTCTGTGTAGCACACATTTTTTGTGAAAATAGCCCTAGATTTTTGCAGTGAGACATTTCTGTGCGTGATGTAAATCATAAAATACTTTTTCCCTGAAGAGGTGAAAATTAAAAATAGTTTGGAATTGGCTAGAATGCTGAAATATAAAATTGTATGTCCTGTAAGAGATCTTTGCATATAAGCAAATGGCGTGTTTTTGTACAGACCCTTCCAGATGGATATCATCATTATAGTATAAAAGCCTTGGTTTTTGTAAAGGTATTTTTCATTGTTCTGAGTTTCCTGAAACATTCCTCATCTAAATGGAAGGATGTCAGAGCACAAAGTGGTTTGACTTGTGCTAAGTAAATCTGTAACTTTCCTAACTAGTATCTGAGATAACAGATAGTAAATTTATCCACACAGTTTGAAAGCGTATGTAGGAGTACTTAAAAGATTTAAAGGAAATGTTGTTAGTAAGTGACATTGGAAAATAACAACATATGAGTACCAGAAAGTGAAGCTGAGCACATAGCAGTTCAGTCATTCCAGTTGATGGAAATATATGGAGCAAAAAAACAAGGTCCTGGAAAACAAGTCTTCAATTTCTTGGTTTTAATAACAAACAGTGGGAATAGACCATAGTATAATTCACTTGACACTGCAACCTTTTAAACAGAAGTTGCACAGTTATCCTACTACAAATGTGACAGTTAAAACTGTGTAGTTCTTACTTACGCATGGATCAGGCTGGACAAATCCGAAAGGCCACCAACCCCAGCAGCAGGGCCACCAATGGCATTTGACATCATCCCTGACATCCTGGAACAGTTAGCACAGTGGTGTTATTGGGGTCTGCAGGGACCTTTACTGTAAGCAGTAAGCCCCAGTTCTTTTTTAAATTGCTGAGAGGAAATAATTTGTAAGGAGAAGAAACTACACTTTTACAGTAAGCAAAATAAAATTACATTTTCAGTAATATAGCTATATTTCAAAAATATAGCTGTAAGTACTATATATATTTTATTAATTCAAACGTTTAAAGACATTTGTTTTAATGGTACCCCATTTTAATACTTACAGTTGTTGAATTTGAGGATTTTGCATTAAGCTTGCTGCCTAGAATAGACAACATACAGCTGAAATTATAAAACATTTACTACTTGGCTATCACTGAAAAAAAATGGGGAAAAAACCCCACATGCTGCATTCTGTTTTATTACAAAATTAAGTTCACATGCAGAGCAAAAAGCATCACTACAGCAATGTATTTCACAGAAATGAGGCTGTTTGTTATGTGTTAAAGAAAAAATAGTGGTTACAGATTCAGACATGAAAAATATGACAAGCCATTTAACATAAAAAATGCAGTACCAGAAAACTAAACAAACAAATGAAACATTGAAGAATTTCAAGGACAAATGTTTTCTACTGGACTTCTTGGACAAAAATTTGTGTTTTTTGCTTCTCAGCCTAGATAAATTAATTTTGCAGCTATTATTAGTACCAGGAATTAACAGTTAAGATTACGGGCCACAAAATATTTTGGCTCAAACTGGAGTGTGGACTTACTGTGTAGCATGGTTTTGTGGTAATATAAATCTTCTCTGGTAATTGCATATCATCTTATTTTGTAGTAAGCATAAGACTATTTAAATTTCTCATTCATTAGATACTTCTAAAATTATATTGCATTTTTACAGTACAAAGGGTGTTTATGGACTGATACTATGGAAAAAAACGTGATTTTTCAACATTAGTAATGTAATTGCTACAGAAATCAGTGTCTGTATAAATGCACCACCAGTAGACAGTATGTGCTTCTTACCGCTCTTATTAAAGATACTACAAAAATCAGATATATCCAATATTCATTTTATTGATCAATATATTGACATATATAGATAACTCAAAAGTAAATCAACTCTCTTCTCTAGTTAATAGTTAGATATAAAATGTCACATGCAGGTGAGTTCTGTGCTCAATATAGGGTTAGTTTCTTCCATCAGTAATAAGTCTTATCTAGTTTAGGGGCCAAAAACTGAGACTACGAGCAATTTTCTCAAGGTCAGACAGTGACGCAATTAACAAAATTACAAATAACAAAATTAATTTGACATCATTCCTGATGTAATTAACAAAAAAACCAAGTAACTACACCTTGGGAAAATAACTCATTCATTCCTGGATAAAGGCCCTGTGTTCTACCTCACCAGGCATCTTCTGTAAACAATGTAAAAGATCCCTTCCCCAAAGCCAGCTCCATACATCACTGATCTAAACAGGCACAGGTTGTCTTAAGTACATCGTGTAGCCAGTGAAGTGGTACACAGAGTTCCAGTGCTATTTAATCATGAGTGCCATCAGAGAACTTGCTCCCTCTTTCCTTACCTACTGTCTCTAATATTTGGACCGTGTTATCAAGCCTGACGTATGGATCTCTTTTGAATGCAGTGCACTTCCACACAAAAAAGCGCTGGTTGAAATGTGCTGTTCCAGTGAAACTAACCAGAGGGCTTGTAAAGTTTTAACTGCCCTCTTAAAGGAAATAAGTTTGGGGTTTGTTTTTCATGGGGCTTTTCTTCTTCATTTATTTTTCTCCAAATTCCATTTTAAAAAGTTAATTAACTCCATTTAGCTATGAAAGCCATGTGGGGAAAATAAAGAATACTAAGGAAGAAATACGCAAATTGTTATTGTACTGAACATAATATAAATAGCATATAGTGCAATTCTTTTAATTTTTTGAACTCTTAAGATTGTTAGGGATAATTTGAAACAGTAATAACAGAAGGGTCTCTTGGGCAGTTCTCCCAAAGGAGAGTTACTTTAGTCCTTGTATCATTGTTAACTGCTCTGTGGAGAATTGAAGAAATTTTCAGCTTACTGTTGACATGATCTTTATTGTCGTATCATACATAAAAACAGCATAGCTAACCTATGTGTGTTTTTTTCTATAAGCAACAGAGAATCAGCTGGAAATAAGACAGGCATTATTGGAGATGCATGCTTCACTTCTTGTTTTGAGTGTAAAATGATGTAGAAAAGTTGAAATTCAGTGTAATAAAACCATTACTATAATAATAACCATTAAAACTGCTTGTGTTATTGAACTACAGTTCTTAAAAGTTCAGTTTTTAAAATGGGATAATGCAAACTTTGCGATACATACTCACCATACTAATGAAGGCAGGATTGTTTATCAAGCTTGCCATGTCAAAACTCAGTCCAGTTCCAGTCTACAAATAAATTGCAATTGAAGCTAAGTTTCCTACAAAATCCCAGTTAAAACTATTGTAAATAAATAGATACAGAGGAAACTTACAGGACTGGACACATCTCTTAGTTTCTGTTCTGCTATTTTCAAATTTGACTTGTAAGAGTCATTCTCTGGATCAAGATCCAGTGCTTTTTGATAACTGGTAACTGCTTCTTCATATTTATTCACTGAGGTCAAAGCCAACCTAATGTGAAATAAAGAAATCCTGGTTAGAACATAAATGATCATCAAAAGCTAATGATACATTTTCTGTTTGAAGTAAAACAGCATCTCACAACTGATTTTTAGCACTTAATTAAAACAGGTTAAGCTATTGTGGTACTACTGCTTAGTGTAAGCACTTGTTTTTGCAGAAAAGGGTTCCCTCAAGAACACATCTTGCACTATCTGTTGCATATATATGCAAGTTTTATTAAAAACCTTTTGGTATCATCAAGTGACTTAGTCTAAAAGCACAAGCTGGATCCAGCATCTGACTTATTGCATAAGCTCGAAATGTTTTTTCCAGTTCTTTTGACCCAAGAGATTATTTAGAAACTTACATGGGTAAGTAGGGCAAAGATACTCTCAATATGAGTTATGCAATGTTAAGAAACTGGACCTACAAGTACATTATTTATTTACTTTATATAATTTATATAAAAATTGTTTCTATTATTAGGATTATTATCATTATCCTTATTTTAAAATACTGGACCTACAAGTGTCAGCATAATGGATTTTTGTCTCAGGATCAATGTAAAGGTTCTCCTTTTGGATCTTGTACTTCCAACAACTTGACAAATGGTTTAATAGTAGTATTATAATAGCAGCTACTAATAGCATAGCAGTAATATTTTCTGTAAGAAAATACTACTAATAATTACTAATAAGTACTAATAGTTTCTGTAAGAAACCCTTATATCAGGGCAGCCTGCTTAATGTTTTGATAAAGACACTGCTCCAGCAGCTCGTGAGCGCACAGGATAGACCTACTTTTAAGCAGTATTTGTTTTCAAATTTGATTATCTGCTATATTTAAAATATTATCTTTCTTTGAACTATTTCAGAAGTCCATCTGGTTGCAGTTTCAATTCTATCTGCTACTGTATTTTCAATTTATACTGATCAGAAAACTAAACTGATCTCTTCCACATTTTGTAAAAGATTTGTGTAACTCACATTCAGCTGTTTAGTACTTCAGTTCACCTGGTGCTGAGCTACACAGCCTGGGTTGATAAGCCAGGTTGATAAGCGTCTTTCATCTCACGCAAATAAGTTCAGCATTTTAGATACATCCATGATTGTCACGATTCTCAGTAAGAGCAAGAAACTCTAGGAATTTCCAATATTGCTCCAGGAGGAACCCACACAATATTAGTGTTTTTTCTCTTAACTAATTTATCCCCGTAAAAAGCAGTCTCCCTTTTGGCCCATTAACTTGCTGAAATAGTTTCTGACCAGACAAGAAATGCGACCCATTATTTCTGTGATGCAAAAGTGCTTTTGCAGAAAAAGTATTTTACAGAGAAAGTTTCTTGGAGCACAGGACAAGTTAGAACAGCAGACAATTTCTTTCCTTGCACCTCCTACCCAGACAAGTGGTCTTTCAGGATCATGCTGGAAATATCACTTTTAACTGACATTCCCACTTTAAAATGGCTCCCATTTCTGTATGTTCGTGTCATTTCTGCATCTTTCTGTGACGAATAAAGAATCTCTGTCAAATTCTGAGAAAAACTGATGTGTCTCTGTAATGCATACAGAGAGCACATCTTTTTCATAAGGACTTTTTGTTGAGAAGGTGTTTTTCTACACTGGGGGCGTGGGGGTGGGATTTTCACTTACTACTAAACAAGCTCACTTTCCTCATTCAGCCAAATGTTTACTCATCTGCTGGGTTAAGCAATGGCTTGTAGCTCAAAATATGTCCCCTATTAAAACAACCAGGCAATAAATTAAAGAGAAGCCTGATTGCCTGAGAATGGTGCCACTTTCAGTGTGTATCAAAGAAACATTGGTCTTACACCCAAAACTCTAAATTATCCTCCAATCTCCAATTAAATCAGCCTGTAGCATCCCTCCATATCAGTGAGATCAAGGGAGCTTGGATTGTGCTATGTGAAGAAAAAATCTAAGGAGAGTTAAATGAAACAAAACCAATACAGGACTTTGATTAAATGCACGACCAATTCAACCTAAAATTTTGAAATTAATTCATCATTTCAAAAACTCATTAGGTCTAGGTTGGTCTAAGTAAAATGAACTGTATTATGGAAAGCTTTTAAGTGATTGAATTCCACCACATTTTATCTTAAAATAAATGTCCCCTGTATGGTTTTGTCCCAGACCAACAAGAATTATCACAGACAGTTTCAGGGCATGGTTCAGAATTTTACACAGACCAATGCAATTTAGCAATAGATTGTTTAGATGTGGCCACTCCATTCTGCAAACTAAATTCTAATAACATGGACATGAGCCATTTTGTGTCAACTGACTCAACAAACAATCCCAAGCATTTTTTAATTTACTGGTATAAATATAACCTCAAAATACACATGCAGAATTAAGCTCACTACCACAATGCGCTTGATTATTGAAAATACAAAGCTGAACATTTTGGAAGAATGAGCCTTCACTCAAAACAACAACCTGTTGGAGCATTCCTGACATTGTTTTTAGGTAACACTTAAAACCACCCTTAAGAGGCTATACAGTTAATCTCTCAAACACTGCTTCCAAAGAGGTGCTGAACAGAAAAATTAAGGCATTACTCCTCGAGTGTGAAGCATCATTACTTCCTAAACTAAATCCAGCAAGTTGATAAATAAAAAGAAAATTATGAAATCTGATGAAAATGCTGATATCAACCACATATAAAAAAAGCTGATAGTCTGATAGGGTCATCTTCAGAAAATTACTATATTTACACAACAACAATATTGTTTAAATATAGTAAGTGTATCTATGTATGTATGTGTAAACATAATGTAAGTGAATTAAACAATCTGGCTCCACATATTTCAGAAAATCTATGGTGATGTACACATGGGTCTTCAGTGTTTATTCAGATCTCTATTAGCTTACCCCATTCTTCCATATGCCTTGCTGTACTTTGGATCTATTGCTATGGCACTCTCACAGTCCTTTATTGCTTCCCTGAAGTTGTTGAGCTTACTTTGTGCAGCAGCCCTAAGAGAAAGATGGTAAGGAAATGAAGCTTTGTCAAAAAAACCCAACCAAACTATCAACCAACCAGCCAAAAATGGACAAAAAACCCACAACCAAACAAAAAAAACCCCAGAACAAAACAACCAAACCCCAAGCATAGATATTCACATGTTTGTGACTTATTTAATCTTATTGACTTTTCATTTAACATTTAGGCTATGTTTAACTTTCTTTAATGAAGAAATGTTATGAGCTAAGTATGTGCCCAAGTGCATTGCTGGACTACAGTTTTGGAGAACATGCAGTCACCTCTAGGACACAAAGGATAAATAATTCTAAGGAACTGTCTAAGATCCAGCATATGACTATGCACAAATAAATCATAAAACCTATTATAAGCAGTAAAACTGTCAAGTAGTAATTTATATAAAAATCACGGTTTATATATTTATATAAAAATATATATATATTATAAAAATTGCCGTTTTTCCAGTAAGAATTATCATTTTACAGCCATTCAGAGGAATGCTGTGATTTTTAACTGCTCAGGCTTTTGGAAGTCAACTCAAGCTTGTAGGTAAATCACAATAACATCTCAATAACCTCTGCATTGCTAAATTACAGTTGCCTCTATATACTGATGAAATACTAAATGTTGCAGATATTAACACAATAAGAGTAAAGACTTGACCAAACTAAAAAGTTCATTGAAACACATTAATAATCAAGACTTCAGCAGTTTGAAGGTCTCAAGCCACTCTCATTTATTCTTCCTTGGTTAAAAAAATATTGTCAAAACTACAATATTTTCATTGCTTAAACCATATCTCTTTTTTATTAAGAATTCTCCTGTGATTACCTCCACATGGGTTTTTCTGACTTTGATTAAAATGTCTTCTGAATGGGACTACTTATCTATTTTGGGCTGTTTAACAATTGTCCAACTCCACAGATGCCAGTGAAGATTTATAAATAAAAGCTGTGGGCAGTGCTTATTCTCACAAGTGTTTGAACAGAAAACATTTTTCCATGTTCACACGAAGATTTACATGGCCTGTTAAAATTCTGAGAGCATATCAGCCCACTCCTTTTTTGCACTGCTGTGAATAAAAAGCAATCCCACTGAATGCAGCATGTCCCCTTGGCTCCCAAACAAACTTAAGATAAGGTATACTTATTCTATAATACTCTATCATCCACAAAACTCCAAACAGCTCCTGTTTTTTTTTAATTACATACAATACTGTACTGATTGACATCAAGATTCATTTTGGTTCTCACAAATGAGGTATGTGATGCAACACAAAAATTATTTCTGCTCTTGCTAATTACAACTTTGACATTTAAGCCCCTACTGAGGAAACTTCCAGTGATTTTGGGAAGCTTTTGAATCTGGCCTGATACTTCCATTGTATATGTAAAGTGACTCGTGATCAGTTTTCACAAGGAATATAGATGATTTACATTTTTGAACTGCCAATCTAAATGTGTAAAATGTTAGCAAACTGCATAATTTCCTTTCTCTTTCAACTTCCCTTTAAACACTGAATCTTTAATTTGTTTTTATCATAAACTAAACTCTGGAGCAATGGATGCAGAGCTTCAAAAATAGTGTAATCCCGTGGGTCCCACGAGGCCAGATTGACAGCACTTAATATATCCTGAAATTAATAATGGAAGCACTCTAGAGGTGGGCTCATTCCACTAGGGCCTAAAATCAGGACTGGCTTTGCTCTTGGGCTGGTCTTCCAGGCAGTGTTCCGCAAGAGCAGACAGCTGTGACTAGGTTAACATGACCCTTCCAAGCTTACCTGCTGCCAAATCACTTTGTCTTCTTCACTCATGATGATAAAGAACAGATTAGATAAGAAAACTGTAACAGCAGCATTGTTATTTTTCAACAGGTCACACATGAAAATACTGAGTATTTACAAAATGCTTGAAATCTCCAAAAGGTATTCCCAGATTGATGATTTTTTTTTTTTTTTTTTTTTTTTTTCCAGAGGTAGCTAGTACTCAAGGAGGTAGAGAGAGCAGCTGAGTCACTAGAACACCAGAGAAAAAGGCTCTAACTACTCTCAGCAGGCTGGAAATCACAGCCTGTGTTTTGATTTAATATAGTCAACCTGACGCACACAATACCCAATCTGAAAAGTTGTAAGTAATTTTAAAGCCCATTTTAACTGATACAGAGATGCTGAATGAGCTAACTTTCACTCTAATTTTACAAATATAACAGTCAATTTCTAAATAGCGAGATTTCTAGCCTCCCATTACTTTGGCCTACTTCACAATTTATCTTTAAAATAATGATAATAAAGTCCAGGAATGAAAGGTGGGTATCATTTTGGTTTTACCTGTTGCAGTAATAGACTGCATTGTTTGGATCCAGTTCTATAGCCCTAGTGTAACAATCCACTGCAGCACCATAATTTTCTTCCTTCATATGATTATTACCTGAAATAAATTATAAAAATCTCTTAAGTAATTAGATGAGACAGCTCTGTATGCAAGAAACAGAGCAGCTACTGTATGAGTTATGACTGTACTTTTTTGAGATACATTCTTTTAAACAGAAAAGTCATGGAATAATGCAAATAAAAATATCTACTATGTCCGTGAAGTTTACTATGTACATTGCAGTACATCACAGAAACCTTCCTCTTTTTATCTTGGTATTTCGGACTTTCCAGCTAGTTTCTGCTGTTAAGGAAAGAAGTGACACTGTAATTGCAGTCCACTCTAATATAGATTCATCAATCTTAACTATCTTTGCAAGCCCAATATGCTATGTTAGTTTTTTAATCTAATTTTCTTATATGTCTCAACAACTTGCTTGTAACTATCTAAACACAAAAAACCAAACAAAAGTCAAACTAAGCTTCATTTTTGTGATCTACATAATTAACTCATTAAGATAATGAAAAGTATGTATAGCATAAGCAATCCAAAAGGATTCAGAAGTAAAATTTCTCACCAAGGAAGCTTAGAACTTCTACTGTGTAACAAAGTTTCACATTTCATATGTTTTAAGTCCAGTGGAAAAAAAACCAGAAACATTTATATAACTTCTCTATGGACAGAAAATTCTGGATTAAGGTCTTTCAAAGCAAAAGACACCTTATGCATTCTTTTGTCCCCAACAGAAAGCCATCCTAGTAGTTTCTATCTTTCCTGATGACACAGTAGTAAAAAACCCCTAGTTCAGAGTAGTAAAAAACCCTAGTTCAGGACCAAACTTGTCTGTGGTCCTGCTACTATCAATTTTTGGCCAACTAGATTCTACAGAAGCCTTGATTTCCTAGAAATTTCAAGAAATTGTTAGGAAAATTACAGACTTCCACTGACTTCTTGTATTTCAGCCAGATATTTAAATCTTCTCCTAAAATAAACAAGTCAAGGAATAGGTCAATAAGTTACTACTGATGCAGATAACTGCGTAAGCAAAGGCTAGAAAAGTTTGGTCAGTGTAATAGTTTATCTCTGAGAGAAAGCAAGACTGTGGAGCAAGTCCTCAGTGCTTGCACTAATTGAAACAACTGTACTTGCATTTATTTGTGAGCACAGAGAGCTTAGTGAACAAAACCAGATTTAAGTAACAAGGTATCATCAAGGTGGTATAAAATGACATCATCTAATGGTGCTGTACTAGACTGTAATTATGGTAAGCAGTCCCAGTGAAAAGTCAAACAAACTGTACTTGCATGTATAAAATACACACAGAATGTAACAGTATCTTTCTTGTTTCTAAAGGCCCACTATTTACAAAGCTTTCCTTTGTTCTAAGGTAAAGATCTGTACACTAAATTATGTTGTCAGACAAAAATGCCTTGCAAGTTAGCTGCACTCAGCAAGACTGCAGCAGTTAGTGTTCCTTTAAAACAAAAATACATCCATGACTATCAACATTAGAATTTCTGATACTGGTCTGAAGATGACCCAGGGTACAAGGCTAAGTTGGACACAGTATCAGTGCATACCCTTCTTGTTATCTCTCTCCCCAGCTGCAACCTTGCTAAAGGAAAACAAAAAAATAGCTGGATCTACTAACTCAGCTGAGATAAGGAAAAGCAACTATATTATTCTATTTTAATATTGTACTAAATCCTTAAGACAACAGAATTACACAAATACTACCTATTATAATTGTGCTGTGGTAATAAAACACAGATCTTCTTACAATCAGGCCACCATTGCACTATACAAACCTGCACATAATCTGTGCTCTTACACGGAGCTAAAGTGTCAAATGATATATAAGGTTAGGTGAATAAATTCAAGTAGTGAGTAGTCTGAAGGGTCTATTACCTCCTGGTTACCAAGAAAGAAAATCCAGCTCCCTGATTTTGTTTTGCCATTCATTAGCCAATTTCTACAAATATTAGGGCTGGTTTGAGACAAGAGGAGGATCAGGCTGGTGGCCACAAAGGTGAGGGAAGTTTTTCTGTTGGTAAGGGCATACAGATAGAAATGAGGAAATCACAGTTATAGAATTATGATATTATAGAAGATATACATCAAATAGACTTCCCCAAGTTATCTATTTCCTAACTCAGGCTAGAAAATACTCATAACTGAAAAGCATGATAGTGATGATAGATAATATGTGTGTGAACATCTGGAGGATCAAAGCAACAGAGAGAAAGCAGGACACTAAGTTTTAATTTTATTATGCGAAATTACCAGAGGTATTTCAAGCAGTTCAGTTGGTCCTTTGCTAAAGTTTAGACCCTTCCATTTTTTTTCAGGAGAGCTGTTATTTACTTTGGTAAATAACACATAGCGCACACTAATTTCCTTTCCTCAGTCTATTTCACAGACCCTTGTGGACTGAAAGATAGCAAGACTGAAGTGACATATTTAAAACAGCTATAACACCCACATCTGCAAAGTGATGACTATTCCTACAGTTCAATAACCATACTGAGACCTAGAGGTATTCTTCACTTTCCATAAGTTGGCAGTAACAGCAAAACAAAAGACAGCATGCACAGCAGGCAGATTACAACTAACTAACACATTTTTGTGATCTAACCATATTTGAACTCTCAGAATTAAAGAGCTAATGAGCAACTCCAACACGTGGGAAAACTTATTTTCAGAGCCAGTAGTGGACTGCATTTATGATGACCAGTTTTAAGGTAAGAGAGACATGGAAATAATTTTGAAAAACAGTAGGATTTCTTCCACATTATTACGGAGATTTTTAGAGGATTACATGTGCTTTGCAATTAGAAGTTTTCTTATTTTTCCTATAAAATTCAACTACCTGAAAAACTATCAGGTCATAAACAATGTGATTCAGAAAGCATTAATCCATAACAATTCATAACAGTTATCAGTGCTACATGCTTTCCCCCCCCCCCCTTCTTTTTGAGGGGAAATAACATGGATTCCTTCTTAGGCAGCATTAGTGACTTCTCTGGTACAGCTGCTTTTCCTCACAATAACAGCTGCCAAAGGGAAAATAAACAACTGGCTTGTCTGCAATTTTTATAAAGCACACAAACAATTTCACATATGTGAAATATTAACCCTAGTAAGTTCACAAGAATTTTTCCATTGGCTTCTGTTGGGTCAGTTTTTTCCCAGTGTTTAACATCACATACCCATTTCAATAAAAGTAGAAACTTGCATAAAAATTCCATGCACAAACAGCCAAACAATAGCTGTTCATTCTTTAAAGCTTCTGCTACTTACGAATGTTTTGCAGCTTTAAATGTTATCCCTTAGATTTTAAGCAACCTCCAGAGCCAGGAAAAGAATAAATATTATTTCCTTTGCTCCTGGATGGAACAAATCACCCAGCCCTCTAACGACACAGCAATCACCAGGGAATCTATAAGCTGAAGTTCTTTTGTGGGGTGTATGGTACCCACCTGCTATACTATTACCACCCACAATAGTGCAAAAATATTTATTTTATTACTATTTTTATTACAAACCTTCATCCTTCAGTTGGTCAGCCTTTACAACGCCTTCTGGTAAAGAACGTGAGAGAGGCAGCATCTCATTCTGGATAGGAAAAAACCCAAGATTTTTTCCTTTAATACATAAGCCCTGATTATCAAAAAAACTTTCAGAAAGAAGTGAGAAGCATCAGCAAACTATGAATTACATCAGGCATTTACCTCTGGGAATTGCAAAATGCTTAAATGAAGAATAAAAAACTTCAAGTGAGAATGAGGCATCCACTCTTTTTCTATATGGAATTTTCCTTGTCTAGCTGAAATTAATTCCTCCCACTGTCCCTGAAGATTCACATTATACTAGCTTTTATGGAAATGTAGGGGTTTTTCATATTTTCTTTAAGTTTTCACATCATTTTGACCTATACAGCACTTTAATATCGTATTCATATACAGTATGAAACCTTAGCACATATTGGCAGAGTAACTCTAGAATCTAAATTAAATTCTTACCTTTTGAATAGAATTTGTGAACATTTCTATCAAATGCTGTGAGCTTGCAAGATGAGTATCTTCCAGGGTAATCTTAAACACAGTCTCCAGACACTGAATTGCAACTTACAGAAAAAAAAATTAATAACATAAGTCACCAATTTTTCAATAGAAGCATAAATTCACTAATTTATTGATAAAGCTGTGACTCATTTCCTTATTCAGCTAGTAAAAGCAGCTCTTTGGAACATATCAAAAAATAAAAGAGAGGCTACCTGATCCCCACAGAATTAGCCTGCTGAAGAAGATCTAAGATATACACAATCCACGTATAGTTTGGCCATTATATTTAAGCCAATTTAAAATTTAATTTCAGTTCTTTCAGTCTTTTAAAGTTTTTCTTTAAATATAAAAATACAGTGATTTAACAAAGGCACCACAACTCATAATACAACTATGAATGTCCATGTGTCACACACCCTACCTCAAAGCACATAACTGGCATATATTTGTGTACCATAAAAGCTGGAAGAAAATGGCTCATCTGTACTGTACAGAACAAAGGCAAGATACTTATTACCCTTATCTTTTTTTGGAATAAAAAATATTTATTTGAAGATAATTTATTAATAAAACGTGGTATTAACCATAAAACTTTACCCTATTAAAAATATATATCTGCAATATCCTTTCACATGTTCTTTGTGTGTAAGGATTAAATGGCTCTCCCAAACCTGCAATAATGCAAATACGCTCACAGTAAACCTGAAAATGTAGAGTCATGTCTCCAGTTGAAGTTTTAAATATGCTCATATTTTTAGACAAAAGAAGATCAGTGGCAATTACTATATACAATTTAGTCTATATACATACATAAATATATATATATACACACACACAGTTACAGTACTATTGCAAATGATACAATTATTTTCCCTATAATCTTAAGACTCTAGTACAATTTTTTTTATTAACATGTATCATCTAAATGTTTTAGACTGAAAACTGAGGAGGAACAAAGAAGGGTCTTTGTAAAGCCTAGCTTGAACAGAAAAATAGCTGTTTTAAAACAGATTATAGACAAGCAGGAGTATGTGAATTCAAATTAAGTATCAGTAAAAGATTCTTAGTATATAAGCTTACCCTCAATCCAATGTTAGTATCATAAATATAATTTGAATTATTATTTGCATTACAATGAAACTGAATAGTGACTCAAAATAAGAAAAGAAAAATTATTGAAGGTTAACAACAGTAAGGCCAGTTTTTATCTTTGTCACAGCTGGCAGGAAAGGGGGAAAAGAGATATGTAAAACAGATAGTAAAACCTAGATGACACAATTTAAAAAATTATACAATAGAAATTTCTCACAAACAGTATAGCATGACACAAAGTTAAAGCTGATAACATGTAACAATGGAATACAGTGCTAAATATACATAAAAGTTGCTCCTATAATCTGTAAATCAATTGACCAGGTCCTAAATCACCAGTAAAAGCACTGAGGAATTTGGGTTAAACTCCTTTGTCTCCTGCTATGTGAAAAACTTAATTCTTATAAACACAGATTATGCTGAATTTTGAAAATATATATAAGCCCTTAATAGTATTTTTATTACCAGGCCGATTATAAAATCAGTGAAATAACTCATATCATTTTTCCTTATATGAATTAATAGGAAGCCACTTGCAATAGTTTACTTACTAATTTTTCCTGCAAGTTTATTTTTACTGACAGGCACTCCTTTTCTGAATGCCTTTCCTCATTTGTAGTTTTGCATAAATTCAAAATATAACCCCTTATCTTTCTCAAGGCATCAAATCTATGACACCAAATCTCTATGATATAGAAGAGTTTTGCAAAATGCAGAAGTGCAAACCAAAATTATTCTGACTATAGTATTATTAGTACTCAGCATTTTCATCAAATAATTAGTTGGTGCTGTGAATTCCCATATTTCTCCTTTAAGTGGAAAATGGAATTTATAATCCTTCTATTTATCACAGATATAACAAAATTAGGACCTTTAACAGGATGAATCAATAGGTTAGAATAACCACTGGCTAAATGCAAACCAACAAAAGAAACCCATATAGAAATAAACATTGCTAACAGAAACATTTCCAAATCAGAAAATAAGTTGTAGCAAGGTCAGTAACTACCCTGTTTTAATGCTACGCAAAAACACGACTCCCGCAAATTCGAAGGAGTGAAAACTTGTGTTTTGCCTGAAAAGTTTCTCAGGAGGCCAGACTGCCAGCACCTTGCTATCCCATTTATCAAAGTGAGGCACTGTCAAATGCTGCAAGCTTGGTATTATCAGGGAAAGACTTGATGCACCATGTGAGCTAGTCACTTAAGATTTTTCCTCTGTCTGGTATCAAAAGCCAAAGGTCTCTGTTCTCCCCATCAGCTCTACCACCATTGCCCTAGATGGTGGCTGAAGCTTGAAGGGAGCAAACCACTTCCCTGCTGAACAGCTGGGGCTCAACAAACACCCACCATCTGACAACACCAGCACCTGGGCTCTGCTGGAACCCAGCTCTGTATCATCAGTGCCACAGAGCTCCAGGATGTTTGCTGTCCAAACACAAGTTTGCATCACCAAGCAGCATGAAGGCATCACAGCCAACATGCAGGCTGAATAATGAGCATTAATTGGGCAGCTGAGGCCCCCTTAGTACTTGCTGTCATCTTGCTTCATCTTACATATAACCTTACCCATGTCAAGTATTACATGCATCCACTGCCTTCCTGTTTTGGAAACACTGCCTTAGAGAAATTAGTTGTGGTATATCAATTTTAGAAGAAGAAAATCACAGCCTTGTGCATGTTGTAGGGAGTTTTTGCTTTCATCCCACAGAAATAGGTGCTATAGAAAAGAAGAAAGAAAGAGAGAGTGACAGAAAAGAAACCTCCCACCCTGTGAACAGGAAAGAGAAATAACTGCAATTTAAACACAGTCTAAAATATAACTTGGAAGAAGGGAAGTTTCTAGTTCATACAGAAGAGTTGAGCACTAATCACCAGGGACCTGTATCACTGCTCTAGATGCAAGGGGAATATATTTCTCTGGTCTACCTTGCAATTACTCTGCTTTCTCAAAATAAGGCATTTTTATTCATCAAGCAAGTAGAAAATTCCTAAAGGAAATTTGCACTCTCATTGACATTTCTGTATAATTCAAACATGCAGTATGCAGGTTATCATTGAGTATGGATACATCCTAGACTTGTATTTTATAAAGGCTGTAAGTTTTTTAGTGATGTTCTGTCACTTTTTTTGTTGTTTAATGGGAAATAGGAACAGTTTGAATTACTTCTCAGCACATGATACAGTGTTTTGTCTTTTCACAGATACCAAGTAGGTACATAAGGTACCAACAAAAACTATCAGTCAATTCTTTTCATCCCTTATGTTCCACCTAACATTAAACAGTTCAGTGAGTAAGACTTGGCTATTGCTACTCTACATGCACTAAAGATACTTTGCACAAGTAAAATTAGTCTATTTTTCAGAATACCCGCCTCTTATCCTCTAACACATAGCATATGGTACCATGCTTGTGGCAGAGCACAAATCTAAAAATAGGATTTCAGAGCTGCATTAAAATGGTAAATTTTGCATTGGCTTTAAAGCACATCTGAGGTTTTGTAATGTTTTTTAATTAGAAAACTGATTCTTAAAATTGAATCTTTCATATATACATTGGCTAAGGCTGTTCAAAGACATGTTATCAGGTAAATTTTCAACTGTAACCCAATGTTTAACAGTTTCATTATAAAAACAAAAGTAAATCTCTACATCTGTCATTATATATGATTTCCAAAAACATTGTTTTCTTTCATCAGATGAACATAATCTGACGCAGGTTAAATTTGTTGACACTTTTCAAATGTACAAAATGCTCCACATTCTGACGTCAAACCAAATCACTTGGCTTTTATTCCTCTGGGACTATCCTTGGAATATAATGGCCCAAAGCCTTCTTTCTTGTTTACTTCTGTGAACAACTATGCTGGACAACCAATAGATAATAAATAGAAGGAAGCACACTCCAGGTTTATCTTTTAATTTATGCCTCTGAGAAGAGGAATCTCAGCAAAGTCTGTCCATGCCTATGATTTCACAGAACTCAGTGATCAACTGCACTGCTGGTCCTAGACTTCTCCCTCCAAATTCCTCCTCTGGCTGACAGACACAACCGAAGGCTGCTTGAAACAGTAGAGAGATCTTTCTAAAAGATGCTATGAAAAACTTACTGCGGTGTTAAGACTTAAGTCTTCTCTTAATTCCACATTCTCATACCACCTGGCATGAACTCTCAAGGAATTAGGGAAAAGTAGTAAGAGCAGTATAAAGGAGAACATCAAATACTACAAGGTTACAAAGACCTAATGACTCTAATAGAGAAATACAGAGAGAATATGTCTACAGACAAATGAACTTGGATGTATAATAAAGGCTATACAATACTGAAAATATTCACTACCACATACTCTTTGGAGCCAGTACTCAAATGAAAAAGAAATGCAAAGCATTTATCTTATTTTCTTAGGATGTCTTTTTCCTCACAAATAACATAGAATCCTTGAAAGTAGGAAACAGTTCTTCTCATAAACCAAAACCAATATAGTTATTGTTTTGCTTCCTCTGTAACTAGCAAAGCTACTAACAGATAAAAAATGCAGAAAGAAACCAAACATAAAAGAGAGGAAGAAGCAGCAGAAATTTGTGGTACACATAGTCAAGTCATTAACAGTGTCTGCATTATAGCACTGATTAACTTAGAATCATAGAATTGTTCAGGTTGGGAAAGACCTCTGCAACTAATGTGATTTAAAGTACCTCTTGCTTAAATTAAGACACTATATATTTGTTGCTTTATAACAGTAGCTTTTTAAATAAGAGAAGTCTTAAAATTAATAA
This sequence comes from Cettia cetti, assembly GCA_013401135.1. Taxonomy (NCBI): domain Eukaryota; kingdom Metazoa; phylum Chordata; class Aves; order Passeriformes; family Sylviidae; genus Cettia; species Cettia cetti. The sequence goes on from VZUI01027596.1 coordinate 51,572, forward strand.
TCTCAGAAACATTAGGATCATGATCTTATTTGCAGATAATATTTGGTGGCAGTTTCATTTATGTCACTTCAGTTACTTTCTGTATTTAAAACCTTTGTAGGTATTATATACATACACACATACATATATGTATATATACATAGAAATAAAAATATATGAAAGCACATTTATTGCTTACCTTCCAAGCTTTCTTGTTCATCTGGAGTGAAAGTATCCATCTGACTCTGTTCTCTCAAGAAATGGATGACTGCATAAACCAAGCGCTTGACTGATGACATGTTGAAATTGTTACCTGTTATGTCTTAAAAACAACAGAAAAGTTAATCCCTACAGCACTACAACCTCTTAGTAACCTCAGTAAGAAGTAATAAACACACAATACATAAATCTTTCACCAGAGAGCCCAATAACACGATGCCTTAAAAAAAGTAGTGAATTTGCATGAATCAGGAAAAACTGCTACAATCATGTAATTTAACTATCAGCAAGCAAGCACATATTTCCTCCAATTCATTCCTAGAAGAAAAGTTCACCAAGGCTAAAATAACTTAGCAACTTATTTTTCATTTATAGTTTTTTTTTAAATGGTTTGTACTTTATTTATACACTTGCAAGTAGGAGCAGATGCTGAAGTCAAAACCAATTAAAAAGGCACTGTGTTAAATATAATGACAAAAAGAAACACACTTCAGTAGAACTTGGTTTATTATATGACTTGGCATTACCCTTTTATAAAAGATGTTCTTGGTCTGATATGGTGTTATCCTTTGACAAAAGATGTTCTATGGTGTGACAGTGTTATCCTTTGATAAAAGGTGTTCTATGGTGTGACATGGGCAGTGTTATCCTTTGATAAAAGGTGTTCTCTGGTGTGACACGCTATTATCCTTTAATAAAAGGTGTTCTATGATGTGACACGGTGTTATCCTTTCATAAAAGGTGTTCTCTGGTGCGACACCCTATTATCCTTTAATAAAAGGTGTTCTATGGTGTAACACGGTGTTATCCTTTCATAAAAGGTGTTCCATGGTGTGACATGGTGCTCTCAGCAATTTATTGTCATTCTGGACAAAGAAATGGAACACCATGACCTCAGGGCATACTTGTGATTAGTGACACTACTGGCTCAGTCTGATTTCCATTCAGCATCAGCCGGGAGTTATATAACTTCGAGGACAATTTTAGTCATAACTTTTCAAGTTATTTTTCCTTAAATCATTTTGATTTAAAAGGACACAACCGTATCCAGTTCTCCAAGCAAAGCAGGTTTAAAATATAGCATTATATGAACAGCAAGATCAGGACCAGCTCTCGCTACGTTATTTCTCCACAACTCGCGAGCAAACCGGTGTGCGGCCAAACCCACACCAGGCAAATCCCGTCGTGGAGACGGAGAAAGCCGGGAAGGCCACCGGCCGGGGATGCACAACCGGGGACACCGGGGTTCCCTGTCCGCCCCCTGCCAGGGACGGTGCGGGTCCCACCGGCCGGGGATGCACAACCGGGGACACTGGGGTTCCCTGTCCGCCCCCTGCCAGGGACGGTGCGGGTCCCACCGGCCGGGCCGCGCTCCCGCCCCACGCCCACCTCCCGGTCCGTCCCAGGCCCGGTCCGCTCGCTCGGGCCCCAAGGACAACTCCGCACCACCCGCGGCGAGGGCCCCTCCGGCACCGCACGGAGCGCGGCCGCACCGCCCGGGGCCCGACCCACCCCACCTGCCCCGAGCTCCACGGACCGGGGGCTGCGAGGAAGCGGCGCGCTGCCTTCCCACCCCTGCGGAGCCGCACTGGCCGAGGGGACGGGCATCGCCCTTACCGTGAGGGATGCGGCGAGTCCGCGCTGCCTCGGGCTGACAGACGCCAGGGACGCGGGGGCGTGCGGAGGCGGCGGAAGCGGATGCGCAGGACCGCGGCGGAGCGCTGCGCCCGCGGGCGGCGAGAGGGCAGAGAGAGGGCGGCGCGGCAGCGGGCGCGGGAGCAAAGCCGAGTCTTCCTCCTCCTCTCCTGCCTCCTCCTCTTCTCTGCCGCCTGTCCTTCCTCCTCCGGTCTTTTCTCCTCCTTCTTTCCTCCTCCTCCTCCCCCTCCTCCTCCTCCGCCGCCGCCACCGCCCCCCGCGCCGCCCCCCATGCTGTCGCTGTGCGCGGGCGCGGCTCGCAGGTAGGCGCGCAGGGCAGGTGGTGGTGCCGCGGGACCCGGGGCGGGAGCGGCCTCCGGTGCGGGGGTGGCTGAGGGCGGAGGTCATGGGTGAGGGCGGCGAGGGGCAGGGGCCTCCCGGCCGGACTGGAAACCGCGGGAGCCCGGAGCCGCCCTGACCGGACAGCCGCGGCTGAGGGGAGGTTCTCGTTCCTCGCTCGGGGAGCCGGGCCTGGCCCCTGGCCGAGGGAGAACCGCCGCGGGCGTACGGGGCGCGCTGCCAGGCAGGCAGCGGGGCAGGAGTCCTGACTGCCTGTGGGGTTTATTGCCTCAGCTCCTGGAGCGATTCCCGCAGCCTGCCCTCCCTGCCGGGAGCTCCGTTATGCACGGCTTCCAGGTGGGCAGGGCGGGCGAGGCCAGGTCTGCTCTTGGTGCTCTTTGCACCGAGTCGGGCTCACTGCGAGAGAAATGGGCAGGAACACAATGGATTGAGGGATACGGCTGTAGCAGCGGGGCTCTGCAGCAGCGTGTTCGTGAAGCAAGACCGGCAGTGTGCTTATAGTAGCTTTATAAAGAGGTGTGTCACTACTACACGTTGTAGGACAGGTGAGACAGGCACCAGTGTACTGTCAAAAGGTTTTAAAATAGGGGATTAAAATAGGGGATTCTTTTCTCGGTAATGAACACTAGCTCTAAACGGGCCCCAGAAAACCAGTGTGATAGAAGGCTTTTAGTCAATTTTAGGTAGACTAGACAAATGAACATAATTGCTTTTATTCTGGCCTCTCAATTTTTCTAAAGGACTACAATTGATAGGAAGCAGTGAAATAGTAGGAAGGTACATTGTGGTAAAGAGAATGGAGCAGAATTTCAGCATGACATGAAAAAGATGGTTGCCTCGCATGGTCTTTTGAGAAACGGTAGTCGTGTGCTTACTGCACAAAGTGGACAGTTTTTGTACTATATCACAGCCTTTGTTCATGTCAAATTATGATTGAGGGGTATTAGCAGATAGAAAATTAGAATCAGAATGTTTTCATAAGGCTCCTGCTGCTGTTGAAAATTAAGTGATTTATTTTCTGGTGCTAAAGAAAGGTGCACATCTGGTTTTTTTTTTTTCCGAAATTTACATTTGCATTCCTTTTTTTTGTACAGTCATTTTCACTGTTCTCATTGACTGTCTTTGTCTTACAGATTTTTCCATCAAAAAGTAGGAAAGAAGGGTTTTTTTGTTTTTCTTAAGATAAAAGGTTTAACTTCGGTTGCAGTTTGCATTTGGACAATGAAGATACCTCCTTCCTTAGTAAAAATCAGTAGATTGAGGAATGGTTGCTGCAGTTAATTAACTGTGATTTTTTTTCTCCCAAGTCATCATTTCAGTGTGCCCAAATAATTATTTCATGAATGACAGTATTCTTGAATGTGTCATAGTGACCTCTTCACTTTCAAAAGTTAAGGAGCTGTTCACAAAAATCTTGAATAGGTTTCATCCCAGCTTCTTTTTTCCTGAGGGCATCTTAACATGAGATAAAAATGACAATTCTTAGCAAGTGTCAAGTATTATGCCTTACATTAAATAAAATGATGTTAAGGTTGTATTCTTTTGGTGAAAGTAGGCAGCTTTGCAGAAGGAGGCTTTTTCCATTTTTTTTTTCCCATTCAGATTCAGAAGATTCAAAGACTTAGAATTAATGCAATAAAATACATGGAAAAAAAGCTGACTAGATTAATTCAGCATAGAAGTCTGTTTACTTTATGAGGATATTCTTGCATATGAAAAAAATAAGAGACACAGATTAAAATAATTTTAGTGTCCTAAAATAATTTTCTTGGTTTGATTAATTCTGGAGTGTTTCTTTGAAAATCTTCAGAATCAGGTTTTGAGTACAAAAATCCACGTACATGAGTGAGACATGTACCAACATACTGTACTATATACAGGTATAAGTGTAATGAAAGAAAGTGAAAAGTAACACTGAACACTGTCATTTCTCTTGCTGAGTAAGAAAACCTGCTCAAAACTGAGGTTAGGAAAAGGCAGAAGGAGGAATGACACTGGAGGACAAAGAAAAGATAAGAACTTTCATAGTAGTATTCTTATTTCATACCTGTAACAATAATATATCTGTTTGCTTTCATTGAAGTATCAGGTCCAACACTTCCAAAATGGCAACGGCCAAACAAGGCATTTGGGACATTTTTTTTCCTTTCCCTATTATCGGTGGACTGCATAAACTCTTCTGTGTGTTGCAGCAGAAATTTTTCCTGTGGTCAAAAGCAATAGCTACCACCTTTCTAACTACAGCAGGCTTCTGAAGAGTAGTTTATCTATTAGACAGAATTTGCAGAACAAAATTATTTCCTGGACTAGGTGAGACAAAGCTGTTGAACTGGCAAGCATTTGTGGGCTTCATTTGACCCATGGAGCACCAGTTAGACCATGCTAAGCAAAGTTGTTCATGTATTTTGAGGACAAATCTGTTTTATCATTCTCACTATAAAGCAGGCAATGGAAAAAAAAATCTTTCCTGGCTTGGAAAGATTTCATTAGAATAGTTTGGGTTAGTTCAAAAGTCTAGCCTTCGTTCAGCAGGAGTCAGGATAAGGTACCTTAGAAAACATGTAAGATAATATGTACATTCAGTATTATCTTTTCAGAACAATCTAGGAAATAGGGACTTCTAACAAAAAACTGTTTTTTTCATATGGTCTTGTATAAAAATCTGTTCAGTGATACTTTTTTTATATTGAAACTGTCTCCTAAAACTCTCTAACTCTCTTGCTGGTTATGTTGAAAGTTGTAGGTTAAAAATTGATCCTTGATCATTCTCTCCATCCTCTTCATGATAATTTAGATCTTTGAAGTACTTCCTTGATTGTGCTTTTTAGTACTTCCTCAATTGTGCTTTTTTTTTTTTTTTTTTTTCCCCCCACCCTGAAGGATCCCAGTCTAGTTATTATTTGTACTTTAAGTGGAGTCCAGTGCTCGATGCACATGATTGTTTCTAAGTCATTGTAATTTCTGAGTTATCATGACTTGGTAGAATAGAAGACAAGAGAGTTTAACTGTTCAGAGGATCAGAAAGGCATGTAGTATGCATGTGCTTCATGCACGCTGTATAATGTATTCCTGTGTTTTGTTCTATTCCACCTCTACTAAATCCTATAATTTCTTTCTTCACAGCTGCTTCTTTGTTGATGTTTCTGTTGAACTGTTTTGTTTCTAGAATGATTAGATGTCTCACAGCTCCTCCTGTGTATGTAAAGTCAGAAGTGTGTGACATTTATTAAGACTGAAATTCATTTTGTCAATGGTTTTAAATTTTTCTGTGTTGTGACATTCTTTTTCATCTTTTTGTGGCTGCCTTCATTATACCGCATTATCATGAGTAAATCATCATTAGTACATTTTGTCACTTCATTAATCCCAGCTTTTTGTAGATGATATATAAAGTCATGAAAGAGTACAGAACCCTGCATTGAACCCTGCAGGAGCCACAGGTCATGTAGTTCCATTCAGAAAAATAAACAGCCATTTTTAACAACCTACTTTTTAAAACCATTTACCTGCAAGAAGATCTACATTCTCATCTCACAGCACCATAGTTTCTTTAGGACCTTTTAGTCAACAGCCTGTGGAAATAAAATAGATTATGTTAACTGAACTATAGAGTTGTGAGTCTGAATTTTTCAGTGTAGAGGAGACCTCTTCAGTAAATATTATCTGTGTTTAGATAGATTAGGGAAGGCAAAGTGAGGTTAGTGAAAATTTTACTTGTTTCTGAGCAAAATATTACTGGGCGCTTGTGTTTACCATACCATCTCTAACAGGCACTCTTTTATTTCTACAGTGCAATGTTAAATAAGCAAAGTTCTTTGCCATATTAATTGTGCTGGAACAGTATTTCGCATAACCTGTAATCAACCTGTGAAGCACAGTGTTACTAAATCACTTTTCACTCAAAATCCAGAGAAGGAAGCAAGCTTTATTTGCTTTCCTAATCTGTGGTGTTGAACAGGCTGTTTAGGATTTTGCAAACAGTGAAATGAACATGGCATGTTCATAATACACTGTCTTCCCAAGAAGATGGATTTAAGATGGTAAGCAAGTAAGGTAGAGTAGGTCATTGTCTGCTATGAAGACACAGAGTTTTCCAATTAACTAGTGATGGCAAGGGAACATTTCTCATTGCTTTGACTGTATGAGACAAGATTAGCAAAAAAATCAAAGCATATTTCCCTGGAAGAGGCTGAGCTGATTAGCACTGGGTATAAATTGGAGAAAGTATTTACAAACTCTCAATATTTTTCTCTGTCCTGCAGTAACAGCTCTTCAGATAGAGTCAACAAGCTGTTTCTCATGCATTAGCTGATTGCATTCAGCTACTGAGCTATCCTGGGAGTGTGCTGTTTGCTCTAAACAGCCTGCACTTAACCTGCTGTTTATGGCTGTCATGATGGAAATAGGATATATGCTTATGCAGCAGCACCTGACAGAGCTGTAGGACCTTAAAAGCAAATTTTTTCCCACCGTGTTTCCGCAACTCTCCTGATATTAGAACCAAACAATAAGACAACCTTAAAGCCTTGTGCCTCAGACTCAGTGTAGTACAATTACTGTCTGCATGCAAGTGTTGATAAGAATATTCTTTCCTAAGATCCTACAATAAGTTACTTTGATGGAGGTTTGCTGTGACACACAATGGATACAGTTCACAGAATGCTGGGAAACCTAAATTAGTAGTGTTAGTAATTTGTGGTTTGGGGTTTTGGGTTATATTGGGTTTTTGGTTGGTTGGTTTGTTGGTTGTTGGGTTCTGTTCTGGGTTGTTTTTTTTTTTTTTCCTAGAACCTTGGATACCATAATTTTAGAGGTCAGACACTGCAGAAACCATACCCTAGCATTTCTGTGTGTTCCACTGCAGACAACTCTGTGGAAATCACCTCCTTACATGAAAGTCAATCAGATCAGTTTCCAAATTCCTTTTGTTTAAAGCCTATTGGAGGCAACTGGCAGGAAGAGGAGAAGAAGTAAGTTGTGTCATGATTAAGTACACTGGTTTGAGTTCCTATATAAGGTCTGGGCTTTTTGTTAGCTTCCATAGAGCACCTTTTCAGTTAGTTTTCTATGTTAATTCTAATGGAAAACCTGTACACATTTGTTACCAGTTAATAAGGTCATGAGCACTAAGGGTAATTAATGTATCAATAAAGATTTTTAAATGTTTGCATGGCTTGTAGGTTTTTTTAACTTGCTCCTTTAGATGGGAAAGGCTAAAAGTATAGTTAATTTAGCCTCTACAGTGAACTAAGCTGCAGAGATTTTTTTTTCTTAAAGGTGTGGTGACAAAATTAAGGTTAGACTCAAAAGCTGCTAGATTTTTCTATTTCTTCAAATGCAGTTTCTTTAAAAAATCAGTTTCTAGTGGCAATTGTGGAACTTTAAATTAGGAAGTACTAAACATGCTATCCTTTTGCTACAGTAAGATATGTCTGTACCAAACACAGTTATGACACAGAGCCAAATACTTTTCCAAGGAAAATGGAAAATTCCCAGGAATTCAAGGCATGTATTGACTGTTCCATATACTGTCAACAGCCAAACAGATGAGAGGACTGAGAAGTGAAATGGAAAAAGGACTTCATATGTGTTTGTCTGGCAGGAAAAAGTGATGATTTGTATTGAGGAGTTATGGCTTCATTTCTTTGGCTTAGCTGAAACAATATTGCCCTGTCATTAACTTTGAGCCATTTAGTTCTTCTGGTTCTGTCTTGGAATTTTTTTTTCCATTCTTGCTTTTACCTTGTGCTACCCAGTTCTCTTATTTTAGTTGGTTTTGTAATTGCTTTACTACAAGATACACAGTTGATCCTTGTCTGAAGCTGTGTGTCGAAACTGAAAGCAATATGAAAATATATTTAAAATTCAAGCAAAAAACTAAGAATCTCTAAATAATACATATATTTTAGCCTGTTAAATTTTTATAAAGCCCATTCTGTGAAACAGACCAGCTGTAACATATGTTACATTAGATACTGCTGAATACTTGTGATTTGGTTTTGAAAACCTTTTTAACTTAATTTTTTTAAAAAATTCCGTTTTGTGTGAGGCTTGACTCTTAAAAACTTTACTTAAACCATGCCTGTGTGCTGTCATTTGTATGTTTGACTCTGACCTCCAGGGTAATGCAGATGTATGGCATATTACTCAAGTACCAAATAGCTTGTCCTGAGGCAGACTGTCAGGTTTTGTATTGCCTTAATAGGGTGTGTCTTGCTTTTTGTTTTGTTTCTCATTTTGGTGAGGCCGCTAGGTGGAGTCAAAACATTGAGCCCCTGTGGGTACTGATTTGCAGGTTACTGGTGGGTGCAGTCTTCACCTACACAGTGCAGCTTTCCAGCATGCAGCACTGCTTCTCCTGCAGCCTGGAAGAACAGGAAGTGCTGTTTAGCTAGGATGTGCTGTTTCAAAAAATAGGAAGACCAAAATGTTTCTCTTGAGTTTGAACTCTTGCATTTTTCACACTGTATGTTACTGATTGAAAAAGTTGTTCATGACATTAGTTGTGATTTGCAAATCAGCCCTTACTTATATCTATAAGAATGTCCTCTGAAGGTACACGTAAGATCCAGCAAGAAAATGTTGATTGTATTTATTTGTATTAGAGTATTTAAGAACTCAATGTCTCAGTTATCTGAATTTGATCACACACACCCCCCTCCTCTGTCTTTCTCTCTTTTTAAGATCTTGGCTCCCACTTAACTTCCTGAAGCTGTTATCTCAGGTCTTTTGTCAGGAGAGAATATAGTTTTCCATCCTGCATGAATCCAATATTTGTGTGGCTACACAGAACTGCCAAATGTATTTGCAAGTACAATAAATTGGTCTGTATATGTTTTCCCCAGAAATATATTAGTTAATTTGCTTCACTCTGTAAAATTATACTTGTCATTGTAACTAATACTGTTTAAGTCAAGATTAATTTGAAAACTGAAAGTGCCATTAAAAAGTCTTTGATGGAATTAAAACTATCACTTTGTAATCAGACTAAAATGAGACAATAGGTTTAAATCTTGACTGTATTATATAGTGATTCTCAGTGCCAGCCACATGTAGGTTTTTGTCTGTGTTTTCTAAAGCTGGTGCTATGCCTTCCTGCTGCTTCTTCACAGATTGTGGCTTTCTTGTTTTATTTTAATAGTGTTAATGTAACATGCCAACAAAAGCCTGCTTGGCACATGTTTCAGTCATGGAAAATGTTTCTAAGCAAAACTAGAATTACATATGTTTAATATGTTTTAGATACTGCACATGTTAAAAATTAGGTCTGTAAATTCAATTGCATTGTTTGTCTTTGCAGCAGTTATGTTGGCCACTGTATTGTTGTAATAGATAAAGGTTCTTCTCCTTTCTAAAATCAAATCAAATTTATGTTTTCCAGAAGCAGCAAGTAATCAAATTGTAGATTTATTGGTAAAAGAAATTACTTGGCATTCTGCAATTATTGCAGTCTGCAACTTAAAAGCTTTGCTTTATTCTTTAAAAACCTCTTTTGGAAGTAGCTACTAAGTTTGTAAGTGTTATTCAACTTACTCTGCTTTTGGTAGAAAATACCATTCTTACTGCTTTTGGGATTGGCAGATTAGCTGTTTTCACAAATTATGTTTTCACAATAATCTGTGAAAACAGTTGTGTCTGTAATAATCTCTGTTATAAGTGAAAGTCTAAATGAAACTTTGCATGCCTTTCCTCCTGATGTTCTCCTAAATGGATGAAGCACTGCATAAGTGCATAAAATATTTCAGTCTGCCCTATATGTCATTCCCTTGACATTATTAGATACTGTAGGACTCACCCCAGAAAATGGCCAGTGCAAGTTGCCAACAGAGGCCAGTTAGATATTTACTGAAAAAATGCAATATAAATAAGGCTGTATTAATTTTGAAGGACCTTGCAGAAACACAGGGACTGGAAGGGCATTTGGGATGATCATGGTACCTTAGGTAAACAAGTAACGTAGTACATTTTTCAAGCTGGTCAAGCAACATGTTATAAATAGAGATGTTTTTACTTGCTGGGACTTACTGGACATCTTTTTCAGAATCTCACTGTCCTGATGCTTGCAAATGTCTGTCGCAATTCTAGAGTTCATGTATTCCTGACCAATTTATTCTGTTTTGTTCTTATGCCTATATTGCTTCTTAGCATCAATAGCTCTTTTTAATTTGGTGCATTTAAATGGTATGCTTAATGACAGCATTCAACTTGAGACTTTGTTAGACTAAATTAATGATTTCATATGTGTTTCTATCAGTAGTGCAAGTTTAGGTTGCTACTGATGCTTTTTACTTTACTGACACTTTGTTTAGGCCAACACAGCTGTTTTGAATTCTCTCATCAAATGGGTGATGGGACTGATTAGCTAGTACAAAACTGTCAAGTCCTGGATGTCTTTGGTCCACTTTATCTTTCACCTGTATGCTGTCCTGAATATTTTCTAAGTATGACCCTAGGAAAAGTCGTGCTGATACCACTGATGTAGTGAGGTACAGGGGCAGAGGTGAGCCACGGAGGGAGGAACACTGACAGAAATGTCATGAGGCAGCACTGTTGCTGGATGTGAACCTTATACTTAACCCAGGCTTGTTCAGATACCTCTAGTCTTCTACACCACACCAGGGAAAACTGAGTGTGATAGCTGAACCAGTTTGAATTGGTCAGTTCAGGCATTAGCAACAGCCTGTGCAAGGCAACATCCTTCCATCTAATTTAAACTGAATCAACTTCTGATTGCTCAGTGCAGGCAGTAAGTGGCTGTTCTGTAGTCTTGGTGCTGTTTACCAAAAGCAAGTCTAAAATAATATTTGTACCTGCTTGGTTCAGTGTTTGAAGAAAACTCTTGGCTGTTGCATCTGATTCCTAGCATTATTAATAGAACTTATATTCCATTTATATATTTGGGAAGTTGAAGGTTCCCTCAGTGATGCAATTTAATATTTTCTCTCTAATAGCATGACAACTGCAGAGTATTTTTGAGCTTCATATTATTTTAGTTATAGTCTTCTTTCATGTTTCTAATTATAATTTTTGATCTTAAAATATTGCAGTCTGATACATGGAGTTTTGGGAATTTTATTTATTAATAGTTTTATCTAGATAAATAATTCAAAACACTAAGCCATGAAAGAAATGCCCAAGATTTCACCTGTGCATATATATTTACTTGCACAATTCTGTATTAATCTGATGTCAGTTAATTTGGTTCTTAGTAGAGTCTGAGTGACTGGTAGCAAGGTAGCAACATGTCCGTAAATGATTATTTGAAGAATTATGTGTATCAACTGATTTTACATGAAATGTTATTTTACATGAAATATTTACATGAAATATTACAGTTTTTGAAGGCCGACCATCTCATTTGGTGATGAAAAAAACTTTCTGGTTTGTACTGCCTTTTTTGAGCAGTATAAATGACTGTATCTTCCTATCAGAAGAAGCAAACAAGGTATCACCATTTCAAAACTGGGCAGTTCTGTGTTTTCCTGTTTCTAACAGGTAGTCAACAACTTGCTAGTATTTGTGCTTGTAATTTATACAGCTCTCAAATTTATAGGTATATTCTTAATTAAGCTAGCCAATATACTAAGAAAATTAGGTGGCATCTTCTTTTAGTATTTAAAAATAGTGTTCTCTGGTAATCTGAGACCCTACATTCCAGTTCATGAACTCAGTCCAACTTTAATTATTAATAAATCTTGTTGACAGGCTGAAATTGATGTGATATGTTGGTGCTGTGACTGTTTTAGTGTTTGTTTTGGATGGTATGCAATTGGTCAGTGGCAAGGCTGGCTGTATTGTCTACATTTCTAGGTGAAGATATGGAATGACCTAAAGCAATATGTTCTCTTTAAAAAGAATATCTGCTTAGTATCCTTCACTTTAGCATACTTTCATGTTGCTCAGGCTGTTGTTTTCCTTTGACTCCAATTTACTTTTATTTTGACTTCAGTTTGAAATGTTGTGTAGTCTTTTGATGTTCTTGGGTGTGGGTGATGTGAGGTAGAGTTCAGGGCCCTGAACCTATTTCTGAGGTGCTTCCCCTTAACCTCTCAAGAGGTTTTACCAGACCTGTGCTAGAAGTATATGAAAAACTAGATACAGGGCAGTCCACTGAGAGTCTGTTCATGACTTAATGAAGTACTGTTCTTTAAGGGATTTGTAGATTCAGGGTGGAGCTCAGTAGATTTTTGGGATGGGAAACTAATGCATTCCAAGAATGTTATTACTTAAGCTTTTGCTTGCATGACAGCAGCTTAATTTATCCTAAGTTTCTGTTTGAAATTCAAAGTTTTCAGTAGTCCAGTGGAGAAGTTACTAAAGCCTTAGTGCCAGAACTCAATTGGTATCAGAGAACAGAAACAGAGGTGGAAAAAATATTCTTTACTCACACTTCATTTTCAAAGTTAAATTGTCAATATTCTGGACATTGATGTTCCTGTATGCCACTAAAGGAGAAGGTAAACAACTTGCCTACATTGGAATGGGAAGATTTGAAGAAACTGGTAACAAGGAAAATAAAGTTTTAACATAAAGCATAGGTAGAAATGTTGTCTTTGGTTTTTGTCTTGCATCAAATAATTTTGCTTAGGCTATTTCTAGAGAAATTCTATTATAAAATTAGAAGACTTGACAAAAAGTTTTGCCTTCCTTCAAACAGAAGCCATGTGTGCAGCCATTCTCAGTTTGTTGGCATTTCACTTCTGCTTTGTTATTCCTTCAGGCAGAAATTGGCTGTCTTTTATGCATGCTCCCTGCATTGTATGCCAAAACCTCTCTGTGCATTTATGCACATACCAGGCAGGTTTTACAACAATACAGGTACAATGGCTAGTGTTAGGAGAAGAAGTTATTCAATGCAAAACAGTATTAAGTAAACATCCTTTATTAGCAAGATCTCTGTGTATTTCTTCAGTTATGGTTGAAAATTTTAAGTTGTCATTATTACCATAACAACATGAGATTATTGTTTTTTTTATTATGTGGCTGAAATAGGAGAATAGGTAGTAAGTCTCTGACAGTCAGGGATGATAGTAAAACACTGCAGGAAGTTTGACTCCGTGAATGCAAGCTTAATTTTAAAGAAGGTGAAATACAGTTGATTAAAACTATAGTTGATAGATCATTAATACATAAATCATAGTAAAGGAATGTACTTCTTCTGGTAAAGGACTGAAACTGTCTATTTAAAATCCAACACAATTAAAAGAATAAATTTGCAAGTGAGTAACAACTGGAAGGTTTCCTCCCATGCTGATTATACAGGATGGCAGACATCCTGTATAAATACAAACCTATTTGCTATAATGAGTACAATCAAATGATGTTTTTCTGTCTATTTTGTGCAGCTTTGCAGTTCTTGTTCTTTATTATCAGCAAATCACTGTTTTATTCCTTACTTCAAAAATGTTAGTCTGTCTATTTCAGTAGAGTTCTAGTAATTTCAGTGCTGTTTTCCTTAGAAGGTTGGGTCGTCATTTAATCTGTATGGTTTTGTCAATACCGAAGTTTTTAGTCATACTCTAAATGAAAAAGGTCAAAGACAGATTTATTTAAAAATTAGACTTACTTGATAATGATAACACCTCTAAAAAGGACTTTGTTCTTCTTCCTAAAAATATTCTGATGCTGATCTTTTTAATATTTACTGTAAACTGTCTCTTGAAGAGGAATCTTGCTGTGCAAAGATAATTTTTATGCTTTCAGGTCCATTGGGCCACGGCTTGTGTTTAGAATGACATTAGGAGCAGAAATTACTAGCCAGCTCAAGGCTTCTTCATACATAGCATCAGGACGAAACCTTTTGAGATGGGACCTGTCACCAGAGGAAATCAGAACAAGAACAGAAGAACTTATCAGGAAGACAAAGCATGTATATGACAGTGTCGGGATGCTTGAAACAGAAGAAGTAACACACGAAAATACTGTACAGGCTTTGGCAGATATAGAAGTGGAATATGCAGGTTAGCACGTGTTTTCAGTATTTCTTTGCATAAGGCATTCTATCTGTACCTGAGGAAACATGGAGAAAAAATAGTTGTTGCTTCCAATTTTGATCCCTGCTATTCTTGTGTGGAATGTGTAGAGGCCTCTCAAGGGTTGTCTGGTCCTAATAACCTTTCAGGATCTCCCAGAGAACTGCTTTAGTCACCTGTTCTGGTTTTGCATGTGAAGCTCCCCACAGTTGCATTTCCAGCCATGTGCAGCTGCCAGGGGACACTGCAGCAGTGTAGGCTGCAGTGTCTGTGGTGTGTGTGGTGCATCACACGTGATGAGCAGTGTTTTTTTCAGACACTGCGGAATCTGACACAAGCAAGCTGAATGGAATAATGGAAATGTTGATAAACTGCTACTGGAGAAAATGTGACAATGAGCAATTTTTGAATGTGCTGTTGAAAGAGGACTTCTTTACTTGCTCGTATTTGAATTGTGGCCTGTGAGGTCTTGAAGAATCCAGGGAAAGGTTGATTCAAGGATGCAGTCACATCTAGATTGTTCTGAATGAATTACCAAGCCATACCAATATGTGAGTGCAGTTTAATGATGAAACACAGGTCATTCAGTTAATTTGCTAATAATTGTTAGAGGAGATGGGTAAAATGCAAACTGCATATTGGGTGTCTTTGCTGAGAAAAAACTTTCTGGTGGCTGTGTTACTTATAAAACAGTGAGTGTAATATACGTCAAATGCTTTTAAATACTCTAAAAAAATATAGCCACAGAGGTGCTAGAAACAGCTACCTTGGCTTGGAGCAAAATTTTAGACTAGCAGCAAAAAAGCACAGCTGGCATTTCAAGTTAATAATTAGTCTGGATTGCACATTACTTAAAATTGCACAGCCAGTAAATTGGCTGGAATTTATTCTGGCATACTCAGAAAGACAGTAATCTTCATTCAAAAAGCCTGATGCCATATTCCATTTTAATTGTACCAATATACTGATTTGGTACAATTATTGTAAATGTTTTTGCCAGAAAGATTTACAGAAGGAAAATCTGTGTTTGACTCAGAAAACAGTGGCCGTCAGCTTTTCAGCATAGCCATGAAGACTTGATGGAATATCTACTTTTTTCACTACATACTATGGCAGTAGTGGGTCACATTTAAGCTTTTAATCCTAATCTTCAAAGCTGTATGTGAAATTATCATGACTTGCTGTGAAACAGCCCATGGCATATGAGAGGGATGTATTACCACAGCAAGACTTCCATAAGAACCTTGGAATTTAAGGGCTGTGTGTCCCTTTCACATAAAAGACCTACCCTGGTAACTGCAACTTACTATTCAAAAAGACAGAAATTACAATAGACCTTAAATTTCCCTTGGAAGCTGCCAAAACTCACTTTATAATTTTGAGACATCTTGGCATAAGGGCAGGAGGTGAAGGAGCAGGTTTCCAATGGAGTTCAAGAAGAATCATATGCTCATATGCATTTCTGAATCTGTCTTGGAGATTGATAAAATGACTGCACATCACATAAAATTACAAAGCTTTAAATCAGCCTAATATGCTGTTACTCTAAAATCTACTTTTGGAAAGGTAGATGGTAGAGACGTTATAATTTGATTTTTAATTAAGCAAATTCATTCTATTTTAGGATATCTATTCAATGTCATAAGATGTACCATTCCTTTTACAGCAAGGATTTACTTAATCTTGAAAGTATATTCTAAAAAAGTAATATTACTCAGCTTCCAATCTGTAGAAGCTCAGAATGCATGGGCAGCATCTTCCCTGTTTGCCATGCTGTTTCTCTTTAAACACAGAAGAGTACAGTACATGGAGATTTGACATGGTGCTCATAACAGTATAAAAATAACTTCAGGACAGATGGGTATGTTTGAAAGATTCAGAGCTTCTGACTTTAAATGCTAACATGGAAGCATCTGTGCCAGCTATGAAAAGTCAGTCTTCACTTACATGACTTTTGGAAGATGAAGCATTTCTAATGTATTTATATACCATTCAGCTGATTTTGTAGATGATGAGATAATTTGGCTTAGGGTTTAGAAATCTTCTGTGAAACATTTGTTTCAATGGTGTGTGGTTTTGTCCTTTCACCTATTTAGTTTTATATTGAAGTAATCACTTTATTTGCTGTATGTGTCAGGTTGCTTTGGATACTCTTTTCTTATATCTTTTATAAATGTCAAAAGAGAGAAATTTTCTTATCCTTAAAGCATGTTTATCCTTCTGTGTTCACTGTCTCTTATTTAAACAGTGGAAAGAAGCATGTTGGATTTTCCCCAGCACGTCTCCCCTGACAAAGAGATACGCTTAGCAAGTACAGAAGCTGACAAAAAACTGTCAAATTTTGATGTGGAGATGAGCATGAGAGAAGACGTATTTCAGAAGATTGTTTATTTACAGGTAAATAACAGTATGACATGTATCTAAATTTCTCTAAAATTAATTGGTATACACAATGCTTTTCAAGATGACATTGTGTTTTTTCTGTGTCTGTGCCACTCAAATCTTTCCAGTGGGACACTGCTATACAACAGGAAACAGTGGATCATGCAGTTCCTGCTCTTTGCCTCTCATATCTAGATCTGTGGATCCTTTTCTCTCCATTGCAATAGCTTTGATTTTTGTCTAGTCTTCCAAAGAACTGATAAAAGGAATCTAAACTAAAAGAGGAAAACCTATTAGGAAATTTTATTTTTTGTTTTCTACCGTCTGAGCTTGTTCCAAGAGGGAAGGAAGAAAAGAGGCTTTTCATTGCCTCTTGTGTACTTATATTGGCTTATACTGCTTTTGAATTTGTGTCCAAAATCCTGCTTTGTTGAAAAAGTTGGAAATTGTACATTTAAACGTTGTTTAAGTTATGAAGGTTAAGAAGAAGATAAACGTGGTTGATCTCTGAAATTACTTCTTTTGATCTGCTTATTATAGACAGCTACATTGTATCCTCTTCACCTGTTTCTTCAGCCTCAAAACTACATTAAAAGATGCATTTACTGTTGAACTAGTTTCTATCCCTTTTGTGCTTGTTTAGCTTCTCTTTTCATTAAGCATCTATAGTATCTCATATTCTTTGTTTGTGCTATTTATTTTATAGCTCAAACAGAAAGAATATTTGACTTTGTTCCAATATGTCTGGTGATGTTTAGTAATAATTTTCTTAAAAGTGCAAAATAAGGATAATGCAAGGAAGATATCTAATGTGACAATGAAAAAATATATGTTTTTCTGTGTTTTATATGTGAAATTTTCTCTCAACCCACTGATTTTTAATCTTCTTGTAATGCTCATAAGATATTGGAGCCCTGTTTTGTGGAGTCACCATTTGTGTTTTTTGCAGGCTTGACTGGGAATCAGAATAAAGCCTGCAGAATCCTACTAAAGTGCCTTCCATTACCATTGTCTTCCTTTGCTGTGTTTTCCAGAGAGTGTTCTCCTCTAGCTGGATATTGTTGTTACATGTTTGTGGAAGTATACAATTACCCCATTTTGAGTATGTTCTGTTGTGTGTTGGCAGACAGTGTCTTGTGTTGATTTTTTTCCTCTCTACCTTACGTTGATTTTTTTTCTTCTTCCCCTGCTCTGTTGATAGTAATTAAATGGCTTGATTTGTATGTTTTATCTACTATGATTTTCCCCACCTTCCACTATAGAATACACAGATATATTGAGAACTAATCTAACATATCTGAGTATCTATCTATTCTTAATTTGCAGGACTGTCTGACAGTAGGTAGTGAAAACTGCTGTTATTCACTACTATTACTTTCTTTTTTTTTTTTTTAATTTGGTGTTTTCCTATTTCATTTTCCCTTACAGTAACCTTTGACCTTTATAACAGTTAGAATTTTTGCTTAAGTCTCTGTTTAAGTTTTTTAGAAATTTTTCTTAACTGCAGTATGCAAGCATGTTTTAGTATGAGTTTGCAATTTCTGAGTATATATCCACTTCTAGTAACTGTGAAAGTAGTAAGAGTTTTGCTCTCAAACAAATGGGAAATTTCCAGTAGTACCAGACTGGTCAAATATTGCTATTTCCAATTCATAAAGTTCGTGTTAACTTTCGCTAAATTTTTAACACCTCCTCCTTTTAGAAACTCTCAGTTAAAAAGTCAGGCTCCAGGAACATATGAAAAAAGAACTTCCACAAATAGAATTCAGATTTCGGCTGAAATTATTTTGCCAGTTCAAAAAAGCAGTAAACAGTTGGGTTAAATCAGGTTTTTCATGGCCTCGCTGGGGAAATCCCAGTGAAATAATTCAGGCAGATTAATTCAGTTTCATGATCCTTCTTGGTGCCAGATGAAAATGGGGTGAGGATAATGAGGGCCCTCTCACTTCCATGTTATTTATAACACAGCACACTAAGAGATGAACAAATCTTCTTGACCTCAGTGACATGCGGAATGCTTTAGCTCTCCTTAATGGGGACTAAACTTTTCTAAGTTAACAGTAGTACTCTTTCTAAACTATGCTTAATTGAAGAGCTGTTGATGGGGGAAAATCATAGAGGTTTTGCCATTTAATTTAAGAAGATATTAAAATAATGTAGTCAGTTTCTTTTCCCCACACATTAGGGGGAAAATTTCTGCATAGAATTAAATTGTTCAATATGCTTCATATCTTATTCTTTGAAAAACTTCTATTTTGAGGTTTAAAACTTGGGATAAAGCTGAATTGGGGAATGAAACTATAATTTTAAATTTTGTTGCTCCTAATGTGCACATGCTGACTAGTAGAGGCATGCTTAAGAATGTTGCCAGTCTTCTCCACCCACATGCCCTCAGGAAACAGCCTAGTGTAAAGAGCTGCTTCAGGTTTTGTTCATAAAATTCTAAGTAGGTTTTGTTTCTTACTCTGTCTGAAGGTTTCTGCCTGGAATAAAGTAACAAGGTTCTCCAAAACAAGTATGAAATTGTATGTAAAATCATCAACCAGGACAATTTTAAAAGTTCTAGAAAGTTCCAAAATTTCATATGTGTAGTATATTCAAGATGATGGTCCTTGTGCATCCCTTCCAACTCAGAGTCTTCTGTGATACTGTTTAATTTTTGTCAGTGATAGCTTGGTTCTGGAGAACACAAATATGCTCAACTTGTATGCCATCTGATATTCTTAAGTAACACTTCTAATCTTTCGGGGTTTTCTTTCAATCCCTCTGACTTTTAAGGTACAGTACTATCTTATAGCACTGATTTTCTTCAACTGTGTAAAATAAAGCTATCTCTACATAAGAAGCTTAAGTGCACTGTAAACTGAAGAGTACTGTAAACTTAAGTGTGCTGTAAACTGAAAGGGCTTGTCGTTATGACAGCATGTGAATGTGCTGAGACACTTGGTAAAAGAATATTATTTTAAAAAATTCTACATGAATATAAGAATACTATTATTATCTAAGGTTACTGTGTTGGGGAAGTTTCTACATTAAAATTCAGGATGTTCCCTTTTTTAATATGACAGTGTTGTAAAGAACAACTGTTCAAACCTTTTTAATGCTTGGTATGGTTCTTACAATGTGTTAAAAATTCTATATTGTCATTTCAGCAAACCTGTGATCTTGAAAATGTGAAGCCTGAAACAAAGCGATATCTAGAGAAATCTGTTCAAGTGGGGAGAAGAAATGGACTCCATCTTCCTAAAGAAGTGCAGAAAGTAAATATGGATTTTTTTTATATAAAGCAAGGATTACAAACTGTTGAAGTGATTAATTTAGGGTTGGTTAGCTGTACTAAACATATATTTGAGCTTTATTTGGACCTGCTGAATTACTACTCTAATTTTAACAGTTCTTACTTCCAGATCCTTCTTTTAAACTTCTATCACTTGAAGGTTTTTAAACTAATCTGATAGGCATCCATGATACACAGTAGATAGAGGTGGTCTGCATCACCTCGTAGCCTTGAGACTAAAAGAAGCCTAGCTGATAAGGTTTTATTATATATTATGATTACAGAGAATGCCTAAATTAGATTCCTAGGGAAGAGAAATCTTTAAAAATGTTACTAGTGCACCTGAATTTCTATTCTGAAGTATATATAACTGTTGCAAATACACATGTACACTAGTCTCAGTTAATTGATGTTGTAAAATGTGTCCAAGATTTTAGCATTCCACCTGAAAAAATTATCAAAGTAGGTTAGAGGAGAAAACAAGCTGCTCTGGGAATTTTTCTTCATTAAGGGAGAACTGACTTAGAAAACAATTGCCACTTCAGAAAATCAGGAAGTAAAATTGTCAGCATCTGAGATGCTGTGGCATCCCACCCTTAATGGAAAGGAAGCACCAAAGATTCATATAGATACTTGTGGTTGAAAGGAACAAGAAAATTGAAGGGTCTGCAAAAGCTTACAAACTTTTATTAGTACAACTGTGTACTTGGTGTGGAAAATCATACGTTAGTCCCTGACCTAGTGTACGCACATGGGAGTGGGTTTTGGATAAAAGGGATAGAGTGAAAGGGAAAAGACAGAGAGATAAATTAATTAAAGAGAGGAAGAGAGAAAGAAGAAAGGGAGATCACCATTCATGCCTCCAGGATCAATCCAGCTGCCTCTGTGTCCAGAGTCCTGGGGGCACTGCCTGGGCATGGGCTGGGGTACTGTTTCATAGATAAGCCAACAGACTGTTACTGCCAACAGTCCTTGGCTTTTGTTACCTGCAGTCCTTGGCTGGTGCCAGAGCCACCCTGCTATTGGTGTTTGAGACAAACACACTAGCCCTTATCTTGTGGGATTCTACAGATGCCAACATAGTTATCTTCAAATTCTGAGTGATATTTCTGACTGTATTATGACCTCTACTTCTCACTTGAATAGACTTAACCCTTTGTAGAAAATAATCAATCTTCACCCACATCCTTCCACTTGTGAGAACAGTTTGATATGTATTTTCATATAACTGATGCCTCTAAAGGTATTTTGAAATTCCTTAGGGACAATAGTTGAATTATATTTAGTTTTTTATTTGGTGTGCATTCTCGTACTGGTAACTACTATGTTTATTTGAAATTGACAAAAACATGTAGAAACTTGCTATGAGATATATTAGAAAATGTTTCAGAAATATGACTATCAGGGTTTTAAAACAGGTTTTTGGAATGGCTTTGTGTTGCGAGGGCAGCCTCTTCTTTCTGTCATACCATACTTATTCCCAGTGTTTTTGAGTAGGTTGCATGCTTTTTCACTCCCCTCGTTCTCATTGATTTCAGTGGATATTTTTTCACTTAAAATTATAATTTAGCTGTTCAAATAAAAGAAAATAATTGAATGTTAGCACATGAAAGTGCTTAGTCAATGTGTTTAATCTTTTCAGTTCACTCTAAGCTGAGGTCAAAGTGTTGGAGCAATAGCCCTTGGCCACAATATTGCCCAGGACCCAAAGAAACATAAAAGGAAGTCTGATAGGGTGTGAAGTATGATGCTACCTGCAGTGTGTTATTTGCTCAGTCCTGGTATTTACTGTTGACTTGTAGAGAGCCTATCTGAAAAAAAAAAAAAAGTTATTCATGTGGAGGATAAAAATTGCCAACTTTGATTTTTGTTTCTCCACTAAGTTCAGTTTATACCCAATACAGGAAATAAAGACAATGAAGAAAAAATTGAATGAGCTGTGTATAGACTTTAACAAAAACCTGAATGAGGAAAATTCATTTCTTGTATTTTCTAAGGAAGAACTTGGTGAGTAGGATGCTTGCTGTTTCTATTTTTCCAGCCTTCCAGTTTTATTGTAGTAACTGGGTTTTGCTCCATGTGTGATGGTTAGATCAAGTGGAATTCTGACTCTTTCCCAGTCTTTTCTGTTTCCTTTTTAGTCCCTCTCCAGAATCAATTCAGAGTTATCTTTTGCAGGTGCTCATGATGTCTTCATACATTTCTGCTTCCCAAGGTTTTTGCCTTGCATCAGGTTAGAATGTTGGTTGTACTTCCTTTAGCACAACTTTGCTCTGTTCTTTTTCTCAGTTATCATCAAGCAATCCCCTGTGTAATAAGTGGAAAAGCTTTTTTAGTCCTGCAATAAATTTTAAGTAATTCAGTAATTTAAACCAAACTAGAGATTTCATGTGACATAGAATTTGGGGATTCATTATCTGAAGGGCATCACATAAAATGTGCTCTAATAACAGAGATTTTTTTATGTTACTCAGTTTTTTTCTGGTGGCCTTACATGTATTTCTGTTTTGCCCTCAGGTGTTTCCAAATTTTGTTTTGCTTGGTGCAATTTTAAAAAGTTTTAGCAAATAGTTATAAAAAGAGAGGTATACTTCTGTGGAGATTTCTGATGTCAAAGTAGATTGCAGCCACACAAATACAACAGTCTCACAAAAACACCAGGTAGCAGATAATTTTGGTAAACATTGTTTATTAAATTGTATTCTATAGATGGCCTTCCTGATGACTTTATCAACAGTTTAGAGAAGACTGAGAAAGACAAATATAAAATTACCTTAAAGTATCCCCACTATTTTCCTGTTATGAAGAAATGCTGCGTTTCAGAAACCAGGAGAAAAATGGAATCAGCCTTTAACTCGAGATGCAAAGAGGTATGTTGTGTGCTGGTTGTTTTACAGTGCAGTGACAGAGTTGAAAAATGGCGCTGGACATTCAAATACTATGTTTGAGTTTTGCACATTGTAGAGTGTTTTGAAATGAAAGCTTATCTGTGTGATCTTTAACAGTGCCTTGCTCCAATTTATTCTGATGTTCCGAAACCTTAGAAGTTGACAATCTGCCTCTGTGTGCATATTTGTATGTATCTTACTGTTTAAGTGGTCCTGTTAGTAGAAGTGGGATTCTGATCTTCTTGAAATTGCCCTACAGTGTTCTACAGATGCTTACTGACACTTTCCTCACAGAAAATGTTGTCTGAGTGTGGCTTCTGTAGTCCTTTGGGATTCTTTGGAATATAGAGAGGTCATTTAAGAACAGGTTTTAATTATAAATACAGAAGATTAAATGGGAAATTAACAGTTTGCGTATGTGCACTACTAGACAGGTACAAAATAAAAGCATTGAAAGACAGAGCATATGTCATTCAGACAATTGTGCCAATCGTGTATTAGAGAACAATAGCAGAGTTGAGCTTTTGTGCTTGAAATGCTTGGAAATGTGATGAATACAAGATAAGATAAAATGGCACCAGGAACTGAACGCTTGGCAAGTCAACACACATAAAGAGACTTAATGATAAAACTGTGTAACAATCTTCAAATCTGGTGTTTAAGTTTTTTTTTCCCCAATAAATCTCACTTTTCCAGAACATTTTCAGGTTTTTGAGGATTCTTCAGCACATTTGGGTCAAGGTCTGGGGTTTTCTGTTTCAGATCTTTCTCTGACTGCTATTGTTAGACTAGCAAAAGAGGAAAATTTGTGAACCAGCTTTGAATGTTAGCACAACAGATTATCAATCTGTCTTCATCACTAACGTGCAATTAAGCCTGCTGTCAGTGATTCCCTTATTGTCATTCACATGTAAATGATTGATAAAGGAAATAAACTCTTCACAACCTAAAAGAAAATGGCATATATTATGATTAATAAAAAGATAAGTTGTTATAATAAGGAGCATAATGAGTGAGGTCAGCTTGAAAACTAGCTACCTGCAAACATTGAGAAAAAATATTCCAAGGATCTAGCTAAACTTAGGTTATTTTGTATTTTAATCTGAAAACATCTGAAATATTTTCTGTTTCATAGGATTACAGATATTATTGAGATAATTGTTTTGTTAATGTGTTTTCTGGTTTCATTTTACAAATTTACCTGCTTTCTTTTTTAGGAGAACACAAAAATTCTGCAGCAGTTGCTCCCACTAAGGGCAAAAGTAGCAGAGCTTCTTGGTTATAATACACATGCCAACTTTGTCCTGGAGGTAAACACTGCAAAGAGCACAGATAATGTAACAACCTTCTTAGGTTTGTTCATATTTATAAGCAATACTTGTATATACATTTACTGTAGTAACATGTCCCATCAACCAAAATTAATTTAAATATGTAACTGGGTCACTGTGTCCATGAGGTTTAGCCAGAAAAGGAACTCTGCTGCTTCTGTTCTGGCATATATATTTTTTAGATCATAGCCATACAAATGACGTAGTTCCAAGTCAGAAGCACAAGGCAAATTCTGAAAATAACTGCTTTGTTACAGCTAGTATAAGCAAGTTGCTAAGCCTTTCTCTGCCCCAAAATGCAGTTACCCTAATTTAGAACCAGGGTAACATGGGCAGCTTAAGCAATTTTATCAGTTCAAGAGGCTGCATCAGAAGTGCAGCTTTTTGTTCCCAATTTTTTGTGCATCTGTAGCCTTGCTTTTTCTGATACAGCTGCATTAAGTAAAACAAAAGTTTACTGTGTGAGATGATACAATTTCCATGAGCTTAATTAGTTAATTATAAATATATATTAATTATAAAATTAAATCTAGAGTGATGGATTAAATCTGGAATTCAAGAGCCCTGTAATGGAATTTGATCTGAAAACAGAGGTATCTTGAAATTTTTTTTAACATATCAATTTATGAATGAATTTTAGAGTCAGAGGTCAGTGAACTCTTGGATGAAGAGTTGACCTCTGCTTTCTGGTAGCTCCACTGAATACTATGTGTTCCTTTATTACTGTGTCCTAGCACCGCTTAGGAGTGTATACTGATGTATCATACAGATAAAGCCCCTTAAATTAGTACAAAAATAAGGTATGTTTGCTGGTAATGGGGGTTTTGTGTTTATGCTTCAATAAAGAGGTTCAAATGCTGTTCTTTCTAAACCCATAATTTCGTTGCATTTCTTCCAAAATGCTCCTTCTTTGAGATCAGATCCATATTGACAATATCAATTTTCAGTATACTTGATAATTAATGAATATATACTTTTGATTTATTATTAAATGTTAGGGGGTTTAAGCATACTTGAAGTAGTGTAGACCTTTTTTTGCCCATTATATTATTGTAATACTGTGTTTTTTCATTTATTTTGAAGCTGACACACGTAAGTTAGCAGCTGTTTTTTTACAGAGATGAGAAACTTATCTATTCATAAATATGATGCTTCATAGTAATTCTCACAAGAGGAGAATATACATCAAATTAATTGTCACTTTTTATTTAGTTCTTTTGATATATCCTCAGCTACAAGCATGACTGTATTTTGCTCTACTTTGTTTCTATCTATTCATGTTTTAAATGAAATGTTCATAAGCTGATCTTACATCTAGGAAGAAGAGCGTTCTATCCTATGACATTTTATGAATTTAGCACAGTACAATCTGCAAACAATATTTCAATCATGTGAATGCATTTAGTGCATTACAGCCTTCCTAGAAACAGGAGTGGCAATTCCTAAATTCTACACTCTAGGTATCAACAATGAACATTAATGTGAATTCTTAATGAAGAGAAAAGTTGCTGATAAATCAGAACTACTTAAAAGAGAATAAGTACAGAATGTACTGTATGGAAGTGTCAGTAAGCTTAAATATTTTATATTCAGTATGTCTGCTTCATAGTGCTGTGATGCCTTCTTGTTCTAGGAAAGTATATTTGGAAAAATTTGAATCATAGACTGTCATATCCAGAAGCTTTGCTAGTGTAGAAGCCAGCCATCCCATAGGCAAGAATTCTTGGTCTCATAGGTTTTTTATAGGACTTTGGCTAGAACTATCAAATTTTGTGTTGCACTTCCTTTCAGTAACTAACAGTAGTTGTAGTCTTTCTCTATTGCTGAAGAAATGTATGAGGAATGCTGAGATTACATGAGGTAAAATCAAAGGAGTCAAGCATAAGTATCTACTGTTACTTTTCATTTATGGTGTCTTGGAAAAAATCTAAATTTACCAAAACCCTTCACACCACTCTTAGGCCTATATGGAATACTGTAGCATTTATAGTGTGCCTGCAATTAAGACTTCTTAGGTCAAGAAAACAGATGTTGCTTGCTGTTGGTGAATGAATGGAAAACACCCTCTTCTGGAGTATTGCTTGAAGTGTTGAGTGTATTTTATAGGAATAGATAAGGAACATGGAATTTGACTCCAAGGCAATCTTTCTTTCAGATGATTTGAGTAAAAAGCTAAAGCCTTTGGTTGAGGAAGAAAGACAATTCATACTAGATCTGAAGAAGAAGGAATGTAAAGAAAGAAACTTTGATTATGATGGAAGAATCAATGCATGGGATCTTCATTACTATATGAGCAAAACTGAAGAGCTGAAGTACTCCATAGATCAAGAAAAACTGAAGGAATACTTCCCAATTGAGGCTGTTACAGAAGGCTTACTGAATATTTACCAGAAGCTGCTGGGACTTGAATTTGAGCAAATAGAAAGTGCTCATGTTTGGCACGACAGTGTTACTCTTTACACAGTAAAGGATAAATCAACAGGAGAAATGCTGGGGCAGTTCTATTTGGATCTTTACCCCAGGTAATGACTTAGTGTTTTGCTTACATGTTTAAATGGGAACTTGTCTTAATGGGTTGCTGCTTGTTTAGTTAAAATTAAATGCATTTGGAAGTAAATATGTGTTCCGCTGACAAAATTAATACTGTGTTCATTAAGCTGTCCTCTGGACTGTGTTCAGATTTTTTTTTAAATACTTTCATTTTTCTTTCTCATATTCATTTTATGAAGTATTGCTACTTCGTTCATATTTTTGGTAGTACTGGTCTCTAGTCAATTGTCTGTAATTTTTGCATTTATGAACTTTTCTCCTTCCTAGTTTACTACCAGGTTTTAATTTTCATTTCTGTTGAAGTGTTATTATAGCCTGCTCAGATCAATTATATTTCTGTCTGCTAAGAGTTCCTAGTTTCTCCCAGTTCCTCTTTGGACTTTGCGTATTTTCTACCCTGTTGTCCAGACTTCTAAATCAAATAGATCAATATCAAGAATAGATTCCTGTTGAGCACACATCCAGATTTACTTCTGTGTTGATCTCTGTAGCTCTCCAGCTGTCTTTGTAGCTATTTACAGTATCATCTGTGTTTTGTCAAAGATTAGGAGACTAGACTGGTTTGACAGGATTTATTTTGAGCTTGTCGTTTCTGGCTATATGTTGCTGATTTTTTGTTTGCTTTGGTGTAGAGTTTTTTAGATTTGTATTTAGCATTTTATAAATCTGCTGACATTCTTTTATAATGTAAGTTGATTCAAGGTTTTCGGGCCTAAGAAAATTAGGTTACTCAATATATGTAGTAGTACATAAATTGTTCTTTTTACGGTAACCTACCTATCTGCTTCACCTGTTCACCTGCTTCCACCTTTATATATATCATATGAATTGCTGAAGGTATGTGCGGTAAGACTCCTCTACTTAATCTGAGTAGTTAACTGAATGGCTTATGGCAAAAATTTCAAAATAATTTTTCTTTAAACTCTTGCATGACAATGAAAAAGCATATAATGTATTCTTTTGTCTCACGTAATAAAAAAAAATGCTTCAGAGAACAGAACCCAGTTCTTCCTGTTGCAGTAGTAGTTTAAAACACAGCTGGCATCTGAAGTATATATACTTTCAGCATTTCAATGAAAAACAGATTCCTGTAAATGCTGCTGGGAATCTTGAAATGTTGTGATTTTACTATGAGAGTAGAAGGGGATTTTTTTCTCCTTATGCTCTGAACTTACCGAGTCTTAGAAGTCATGAAAATAAGTAGTTTTTTGTGTAAAACTTCATGTAGAGATGCTGACTGATTGTGCCTGTTCTTAAATAGGCTTCACCATTCTGGTGAGCAGGCTTGTGGTTTGAAGATAGTGTCTGACATATTTTCTTGTACAGAGAGGGAAAGTATGGACATGCAGCCTGCTTTGGTCTACAACCTGGCTGTCTTCTCTCTGACGGGAAGAGATTGATGTCTGTAGCTGCTCTGGTAACCAACTTCACAAAGCCAGCGTCGGATCGTCCATCATTGCTGCGACATGATGAAGTAAAGACTTACTTCCATGAATTTGGTCACGTAATGCATCAGATATGTGCACAGGTTAGTGATGTTTCTGTTCCAGTGTAAGACTTATTTCTTTCTGTGCTGTCTCAAAGCTAGGTATAGTTCTGTTTTGCTGGTTTCTAATTTTAGTAAAGCACATATGCAGAGTCCTGGTTATTTTTTTTTAAGTGAAGGTTGTTTTTTGTTTTAATATTTATTTAAAACTACAAATACACCTTCTTATGAAAAACATTTTTGTAGTAACATGTACTTTTGGATTTGCATCATGCAGGAGTCTGTTCACTCATCACAGGTACAGGTAAAGTGAAAAAGGTACTCAGTCAAGGCTTTGTTCAGACAGCTTTTTATTACTTCTAGTTTCCTAGAGGTATGGTATTACAACCTGGTATGAGAAACAAAAAAAGGTTGCTGCATCTAGGAATGAAGATAATTTCTGAAGCTAGACGACCTCCAGCATTTTGGCATTTAGTGCTGTTGAAACCTATCACTTTTGACATGACAAGCATAAAAGGGGTCTTGCTTAAGCTATTTTATTTTTTCCTACCTGACAGGTTAGGTTTATTGCAGTGACTAGCAAGGAGTGGAAGTAGTTTCAGATTTTCCATCCAACAAAATTTCTGTTTTCTGTAAAATTTCTGTTTTCATTTTTACTTACATGTAAAATTGATATTGCCAGATGATAAATTTATTATTGGGCTAATGAAAATTTTATATTTCAGAAAAAGATAGTGTCAATATTCACTGACGTTCACTGGCATTCACTGGCACCAAAAAATTCACATACTTATCTACAAATTTAGATTTTGTGTACCATTTCCTTCATCTTCTGTATAAATACAAAATAATAAAGTCCAAAAAAAAGACTCATATTAGATTGTAATTCTTAACAATGATCCTAGAGACTAGGACTGCCTAATAAAACAATGCAATCACAGAAATCCATATATTACATCCCGTCTTAATAAGTAGGTAGACGTGCTTAGATATTTTTGAATAATCTTAAAGGTAAAAGTACAATTATTATTTTACCATCTTCACCCTGTCATAGGTGCTTCTGATATCAAAAACTGAGGAATAAAAACTAGGCAATATAGGAGGTTTATAAGTGTAACACATTTGGCACTGTATGAAAACAGTACAAAACTGACTGCAACGTTTTGACAGCCAGTGAGGATGTGCCTCGGTGTTTTGGAGCCCTTTCAGGGCAGCTGAAGCCAACAATTCTGGTGCATATGTACTTCAGTTGCTCTGGAATTGCAGACAGATCAGAGAGGCCTGCTTTTTTTGTCTCTTGCACTGCTCTGGGGTTTTCTGGGTGCCCAGCTGCCATGCTCACTTTCCTGTACTGTACGTAAATTGCTGTTTGCACGTGTGCAGACTTGCTAGTCCCGCGTGATAATATCCTGTCCTCTGGAATTCATGTGTACAAAGCACTGCCTTGTTTCATATGATGATTTGTTTAAGCATGTTAAGACTTGACAGTTAAATGCTATGCAAGGATGAGACTGTTTCACTGGATTTGTGAGCTGCTGGTAAAGGTCTGATACTCTGAGTAGTATACTGGAAAATTGAGTATACAGTTGTAGAGTGAGATCAGGGCAAAGAAAGAATTTTTTAATGTTGTTCAGGAAGGAGAGCTCTTGAAGTAACTTGTACCAAATATCTTGATTTTTTTTTTTTTTTTTAGTGTGGTGCACTTGGGTATGGGTAAATGAAGAGATCTGAAGGCCACTTGATTTTTGCTCTAGCCACTTCTTTCACCATTTCTTCACTGAAGCTGGTGCTTCCTAGCTTTTCTTCAGAGCTGCTATTCAGCAAAGACAGTAAGAAGGGCCAGCCTACAACTATGGATTTGAGCAGCCTGCAAGAGTAGACAAAAGTTTTTCTTTCCTGTTGCTCTTCTGAAGACATGAGAGATGACACAGATGTCAGTTCAAGGTTATGTCCCATATTGGACACATGGCTCTTTTGGTAACCCTGCAAGAAACTAAATTCAAAAGCCTGTAATCCTGTAAGGATCTATTTCCCAGTGGAGGATAGAATGTAAGAATATCAACAGCTCTTAGAGAGGACAAAAGAGAATTCTGTTTCTTTTAGCACTTAAAATGTTTTGTTAGTATGTTGATGAGAAGGGGAAAAAAATGGGCTGGCAAGAGGAGGTAGACTTATTATAAGACAAGGGTGGAGTGATGGTTGGAAAGCTCTGCAGAGAGATCTGGGCAGGCCAGTTGCATAAGGTTCAACAAGGCCCAGTGCCAGGTCCTGCCCTTGGGTCACAACAGCCCCAGGCAGCTCCACAGGCTGGGGCAGAGGGGCTGGAAAGGAGCTGGGGGTGCTGTGACAGCAGCTGGACATGAGCCAGGCTGTGCCCAAGTGGCCAAGAAGGCCAATGGCATCCTGGCCTGGAGCAGCAATGATGTGGCAGCAGGAGCAGGGCAGGGATTGTCCCCTGTGCTGGGCACTGCTGAGGGCACAGCTCAAATCCGTGTCCAGTTTTGGGCTCTCAGGTCAGGAAGGACACTGAGGTGCTGGAGAGAGTCCAGAGAAGGTCAGTGGAGCTGGGGAAGGGTCTGGAGCACAAGTCCTGTGAGGAGTGGCTGAGGGAGCTTGGGGTATTTAGCCTGAAGAAAAGGTGGCTTGGGGGGACTTCATTGCTTTTTACAACTCCCTGAAAAGAGGTTGTGACCAGATGGGTGGCCAGCTTCTTCTCCCAGGCAATCAATGACAGGACAAGAGGAAATGGTTCAAGTTGCACCTGGGAAGCTTTAATTGGATATTAGTAATTTTTTTTTTTTTTCTCTGAAAGAGTTGTAAATCTTTGAAATTACCTGCCCAGGGAAATGGTGGTGTCAACATCTCTGGAAGCATTCAAAAAATGAGTGGATATGGTACTTGTGGATGTAGATTAACAGCTTAATGGTGAACATGCTGGTGATGCTGGGTTGGTACTTGTACTTGATAATCTTAAAAGTATTTTCCAACATTTATGATGCTATAATTCTATGAGACCAAATAATTTCTGTGTCACAAGAGGTGACTTCTAAGAAATATTTGGAATTGGAGTATGTTTTAATGAAGATTCTTAACTGTACAAATTTTTCTTCAAAATTGGTAATTGGGGAAGCTTCTTAAACATGAAGTTATTGCTGTTACTAAAAGTAAAAAAAAATCTAATGTGTTTGGCTTTCAGAAGACTCTTTTATCAAAGTGTCAGATTTGAAAATTTTTCATGGATAAGGTTGCTAGGATTTATTTCAGTCCATGTATTACTGACTAAAAAAATGTGCTATATATTAACTGCGTATATTACAAATGACGACAAATAGGGCAAAGTTTAATAGAAGAAGTAGGTTAAGAAACGTCTGTGAATCAGTGTGGTAGATTGCAATACAATAAAATTTTTAAATGGCATAGTTGGAGATTATTATTTTACTTTGGGGTAATACAATAAAAAACTATAATAATTTACAAATTATATCATTGTCACAAGCAGCATGAAAACGTTCGTATTGCTGTCATAGTCTAATAGGTATAAATCAATAATGCTAAAAAAACTGAAATACTGTTCTATACCAGTAGATAATGCAGTATATTATTACTGAGTACTCTACTGTATTCCTTGATAATTGTCTGATGTCTGATATTTTCCTCCTTTCTTTAAATTTCATTTTAAAATATTACTATTATTGTTGGTCTGTTTAAATTATTCCTTTTCCTGTGATTTAAACTGAAATTTTGACATCTGAAATGTTATAGTCTGCTAAAAATCTTGGTTTCTATTTTAATTTAATTAATTGGCTTTTTTTTCCTAGACTGATTTTGCAAGGTTTAGTGGAACTAATGTGGAAACAGACTTTGTAGAGGTACCTTCACAAATGTTTGAAAACTGGGTGTGGGAAAAAGAGCCACTACAACAGATGTCAAGACATTATAAAGATGCAACCCATGTTGGAGACACTCTCCTGGAGAAACTTGCTGCCTCTAGACTTGCTAATACAGGTATCTCTCTGCCTTTTCTCCCCACAGTACATAAAAGGATATGCTTTCTGTTATATAAAAGTATATAATTTAAAAAGCTGACAAACATAACAAGCCTATTAAATTTCTTCTGTGTGTACACTTACCACTTCTGGGTTCATTTGTGTGGGTACCCCACTAAAAAAAGGCTATCATGACAGATAGAACTCTTTGCAGGGAAAGTCATTGCTCTAATCTTCCAGGCCACCTATAGAATTAAAATACCTTTCCTCTCCATGGAAAATTTTTATCTATAAGCTTTTCTCATTTAAAATTGGTGATGTGTGGAGTGGGTGGAGGAGAGTAATCTGTTGTGGTCTGGTGTGGTTTTTGTGGGTTTTTTAATATTATATGTACTCCAGAAGACAAGACTGACTAAACCTCCATGTATTGTCTACATTTGATTTGTATGCGACACTTAAAAGATACAAAGGTTATTTGCAGATCTACTGAGCAGACATAACATATCCCAGACAGCATTTTTGTAGACCTTATACATATCTCCAAACTAAGATTGTAATCTCACATCATTACCCATCATGTCATTATTATTCTATCACTCCCACCTCTTTATTCCTGTAATCAGAGCTTCCCATTTATGGTACCAATTCATCATTCAGCTACTCCTGTTTATTTCATACTGCTTTCCTATCCTGAACAAGAAGTCTTTGTCCTTGTGGCTTGCACAGACTCTAGCTGCATAAGCATTTTGTTTGACTAAAGGTTCCTATCTTGTAGCTTCTTAAAAAAGTTTAAATTTTGCTTTTAAAATATCTTCTTTATTTCAGTTTTGATCTATGAGGAAAGTAACGTTCAAGAAGAGGGAGCTTAGCAAGATAATTCATTTAAAACTATGCTTCCCAGCTCTGTATAAGGGGAGTAATTCAGATGGATATTATGTAACTCCAAAGGTCTAATAATTTAGTATGCGTGTTGAGATCTTTGAAGGAAAGGTGCAAATGAAACTCCAGCTGTTTTGATGCTCGTTAATTAAATGTTTTTACCCAATTAGGCCTTCTAACCCTCCGTCAGATTGTTTTGAGCAAAGTTGACCAGGCGCTGCATACAAAACTGTCTGTTGACCCAGCTGATGAATATGCTAAATACTGTATGGAGATTGTAGGAATTCCTGCCACCCCAGGTATGTCAGTATGAATTTTTCATACACATGCCCAAATGGTTTGGTTTTTTGTGCCTTTCTTTCTCATTAATGCTTGGCATACAAAAAACAAATGTTTTGTCACATCTGTGTTGAATGTACAAGTAAATGAAGTTTCCTTTGTTTTCAACAGACTGTTCAATAATTTGAGAAATACTCAGGCCCTTTATGCTAAAAGTTTCAAAGTAGTTGATAGAAATTCCTTATTAATTTATTACTGAAGTACTATACACATCAAAGAAATAACTGTATTTGATTTCAATAACTAGATGTTAATCTACTTTTCAAGGAACAAACATGCCTGCTACTTTTGGACATTTGGCAGGTGGTTATGATGGTCAATACTATGGGTACCTGTGGAGTGAAGTGTTTTCCATGGATATCTTTTATAGCTGCTTTAAGCAAGAAGGAATAATGAATCCAAAGGTAGGTGATTAATATATTTTGATAAATTTTTCTGTTGCACTTTTTCTCTGAAACAACATTTATTGCCATCATGCTCTCTAAGTATGTCTCAAGTACTACTTCTGTACCTGACGAGCTGACATCAACAACAAAAAAGTGTAAAAGTAACTTTAAGAAAGCTATCTTAAAATTTCCAAGAACACTTGGATTTTAATACAATTCTTACATCACCATATATTTAATACTGTAATACTTTTGAGATATTGTTTTGTCTTGTCTAATGCCTTCCTCTGAAATTTTAGACTGAAAAAATATTCCTCCATTGCAAGAGCAGATACATATTCATCTGCTGTGAAACTTGTATGATAGTGGTGCTCTGTTTCTTTGACATTTCCGTTACATTCTGTGTACCTCAACTATGTGGTCCTTTTATATAGTTACTATTTAGAAAACTGAATTTTTTTTTGAGCTTTCTCTGTCAGAACATAGAAAAATGTGAAAGTTGTTTCATCTTCAATTTAAATCCCAGGTCCATTTTGAAGTCCAAACCATTAAGAGATTCTGTATTTACTAGGGGTTTTTTTTCCCTAGAGTAATTCTTCATCCTTTTCTGCCTCTAGCAGAAAAAATGGATAATTAGTGATGTGGTTAGTAGTCCTGCCAATTCTAGAAACGTTTTTCAGAAATTATAATATTAGACTTGAGTTGAGGTGCTGCAGATGAGATTGATGAGTTATCGTGGGAAAGACCTTTTAGGTTTCCTGATCCTCTTGACGGTATTCTTGATTTAGCTGCCAGCACTAGTTCTTCCTTTTGATAAAAGTATGCAAGAAAGAAATAAAGGAAAGAGTAGAAAATGCATGACTGTCCTTTTCCTCTCCTGGAATTTGCCTTCTTTCCTCCCTATACTTATCATAGCAACAAGAACTTCTAGAACTATCCATCGCTCTAGAGGATGGGAGACAGTACACAAGATTAGATTTTGATCTTGACTAAGTGTGGTATCAAAAGAGTAGATGGGGTAGGACTGTGAAACTGAGGCAGTGGTTAGGGGAACAAAACTCAAAAGCAGTTTTATGGAGAAAAGCAGCCAATTTCATAGTTTGAGAGAAGAAATGACATAGGGTTTGGAGGTTAAGATTGATCTTGAAGGGATAGGGATTCATGACAGGTACATATGAGAATAAGCATACTTGCTTTTTCATTGGGAATCTTGTCACTCATATGTAAGAGCAGTAGAGAAGAAGTGTCAAGTTAAATGACTAAATAAACTTTTAATGAAATCTTGTTCATATGGATCTTAAAAATGGTATTTCTGAGGGTGTCAGACTAGCAGGCTTTTGTAACTGCTAGTATTTGGGAAAGATGATTAAGGGTGCTGGTGCCAAACTTGTGCAACTTTGTGTCAGTTTTTTGTTCTGACATGCCCACATCCCTCCAGTGCCATCATACTTTTGTTCCATCCGTTTTATTCTCTAGTCTGAAAAGTCTGTTTTGAGTGACTGTATAGTCAAAACCCTAGGCTCTAGTTTGGCAAAACGTCTCTGTTACCTTTACTTCTCCTGAGGGATGTCTTTCATTCTGATTTTTTGTGAGAATTTTTATTTTCTTTGCTTGTGTATGGGAGGTTTTAAGAATGAATTAATTATGCTAAAAATTAATATTTTTGTGGAACAGCTAAAAGACAGCTAGTACCTCTTTTTTGGTGAAGCCTGTTATCCAGGCTAAGAAGTGAGGCAGAAAAGAGATTATTAATGTGTGTCACTCGCTCTCTGGCATATGTGCACACAAACACTTCGTGTGAGTGCTGATATAACTTCAGGGATAGCTGTGGAGATTTTTTTTGTCTGCCTCTTCAATGCTTGTCTGCCTTTTCAAATTAGTTCTCTTTTAACCCAAATAAGTGTGATAGCATCCCACAGGATGACAAACAGTTTTTTATAAACAAATACTAGATACCAGTATGGTTTTTGTAGTTACTTGTACTTCATTATATCTAGATTTAGACTAGTCTTCAGAACAGCAGAAAAGGAGAATGATTAAGGTATTATGACTAGGCCTCATAGAAATTTGGCTTACTTCTTCCTTTTTGAATTAAACCTCTTCTCCTGTTTTGAGCAAGTTACACATTTTTCAATTGAGCAACAGTTATACTGTCTAATTTCAGAGACTGAATGTATTAAAGCTCTTCCACAAACAATTAACTCTAACTTAATTGGTAGCCAAACTCCTCAATTCTTGCACATTGTCTGAACTAACCTCTGGTTTCCCTAGAATTGTGCAGTATTCTGGCTCTGAAGGGACAACAGAAAACACTCAAGTCTACTCAAAAAATACTTGTAAACTACAAGGAACAATATATTCATTTGCTGCTGATGTTCAGCAAACTAACAGCAGTGAACAGTGAAGAGTGACCAATGCTTCACTGATTTTTTTTTAACTTTTTTTTTCCCTAGACTTTTTCAGCTGTAATTCAGACAATGCAAATGGTAGTTCAATTAAGTCATGGAAGCCTATCACTTAAAAACAGCTTTGCTTGTTTTTACAGTACAGTCATGCCTTGGTTTGAAAGACAGGTGTCCAACAAGGAGAGCAGGTACCTCCCTTGGAATGGAGAATATTACCCCCTTCCCTCCATATTATTATAACTTTGAAATTAAGGGGCTTTCTGGCAAAGATATGGGAAAAGTAACAGTTTTTTACTAGTGTGTATCTGTATAGCAAGGCAAACAAACAACAGCAATGAGCAAACCCCCAGAAAACCCAATGAACAGTCTCTTCCCTGCAGTTTGGTCCATGTCCCCTTCGGTGCAGTTCCAGGCACAGCCAGCAGGGGCGCTGCTGGCTCCCGGCCAGGCAGGGCGGGTGCAGGGATTCCTCCACGGCTGCAGGGGGCGCTGTGGCGCAAGCGCAGGGGCCACGCAGCAGTGGCGGCTCTGCTGGGATGGGAAGTCACAGGTGGCAGCTGGTTGAGACTGCTGGACTACCACGCAGAGAGGTGCCCATGTGGGGACACCCCACATGTTGCCTCTGGTCCCCGCCCAAGACAGCCGGGAAGCAAAAAAAAAAAAAAAAAAAAAAAAAAAAAAAAAAAAAAGCAGACTTGCAGTGCAGGGAAACCATAGCAGACCGGGGGATCTTGGAGTCCAACACACAGGAGTGGCTGTGGCAATGTGAGGCAGGCAGAGGGTCCGGCAGGAGCTGATCCCGATGTTTTGGCACCACACACACCAGTTCTGAGCTCTGAGGTGTCAAGTGGTGGGGAAAATGGCAAACAGCTGCCTCCTCCCTGAACCCAGAAACCAGACTGACCTAAAGCCCAGCCCCAAACCTCCAGGGTCCCCTCACCTTTTCTCAGTGTTGACAGATGTAACCCAACCTCAGCCATGGCCATTTTAATGGAATGTTGTGACACCCAGCTATATCTTTTGTTTTCTTAATAGCGGTAGTTATTGTTTCCTAGCAACATATGGGACATAATTCCATGAGAGAAAGAAACAAAAGGAAAAATCCTAACCCTCAACAAGTCATGAGGAAGCAATGCGGTCTTGTTGTGTTTGGGGTTAAGTGTATATGTGTATATACACTGACTAAAGGAAGAACATTGTCGTCTTCACTATCAGAAGTATTTGGGACATGTACATCCAAAATAACATTTTCTCATTTGCAGTCATGTCTCAGAAGCTCAGAATTCTCCAGATATATACGTTCCTTAAAATACAACTTCTTGTTAGGAAATTCCACATTACTTGTTTTCTCAGAAACGTCATTAATTTTTTTAAAGGAATCCATTTTTTCTAAAGCCATAATGTTTCTTACTGAAACCTGTTAAGTCTCATTTTCTCTAAGATACATCATTAGGTGGGCTAGATGTGTTTGTATGTGTGATACGTACAACTATGTATATTATATGGGTGTAAGTGCCATACCATTCCACAATGCTATACTTATCTCTGAAGTATCAGCTCTGTTATTCAGAGGTCAAAGAAAGAGTAATCTTCAGTGAGAGAAAGGATGTTGGGTTCCCTCTTCCTGCCTGTCAGTCACAGGGGTAATCCTTCACTGAAGATTTTGAGGAGGTTGTGTGTTTGTTATGCTGTATAGAATGTCTTCAGACAAATGGTGATTACAGCTTCATAACCAGTGTAAAACCACAAGAAAAATAATTTCTTTAGAACTGGTCTAATTTCTGCTCTGAGTTCTTCCAGCAGATCTAAATTATACTTGTGATATATCCTGGTAAAACCTAATTTGGTATTAGGAGAATCTGGAAGGAGGAAAGTTGTTTTATCGTTATTTAATCATCAAACTTTTATCATTGTTTTATCATCAAAATAGATTGTAAAATATGCAACAAATACAGAAAAAGGGGCAGTGGGCGAGATAAGAAGTATTTACATTCTGCTTTAACTTCCACCAGGCTGGGATGAAATACAGAAACCTCATTTTGAAACCTGGAGGATCTTTGGATGGAATGGATATGCTACAAAATTTCTTGGGGCGTAAACCAAGCCAGAGAGCTTTCCTATTGAGTAAGGGATTACGTGTTCAGTAAAGTTATAATTTTGTAATGGCATATAAGTATGGAATGAGCTGGAAATGTCAGTGTATTTCACATTTTAACTATGTATCACTCTAGGGAAACTAGGTCATTTTTTGATGATTTTTTAAAATTGTATAAATAAAAATGTGACTTTTAAAACAAAATTTTGTACAACTACAAAATTCAACACATCAGGAGAAAGAGTTCTGAGATGTGCAGAAGATGAGCTATTTGAATGGCAATTTTTTAAATTGTTATGAAATAATACTAGTTAATACTAATCAATATGAGGACTTAATGCCATGTCTCTCTTTTAAGAGATTAACTTAAACTATGTCTTGTGAATTAATTTTAAAACTGAAGGGGATAAAAATACTACAACCAGCAATAAAGGAAACAAATTCATTCTTATTCTCTGTTGTATTGATGGCTTACCAGTGTCTCTGATGGATAGGAAGTGGTGTTTGATTTTGTTGTTCTTTGAATTCAGTCCAGCTACCTGACAAGTTTCAAGACGGAGAATCTGCCCCAGATACCATTACAACAGAGATGTTTGTGTGGTATTTATAGACCTAATTCTGATGCATGTTTAATTTTTGTACTGTCTATATACTTACATAGTATAACTAAAAGGGGAAAATCAGCCAAAATCTGTGACTTTTTCAGTTATTCCACCAGTCTTTCTGTTGATGACAAATTAGGTCTTTGTTTTCTAAATTATATCAACTCTGGCATTGAAATACTGTACTAAAGCAATTATAATGGCTTCAGTTGGTTTCTTAAGTATTTTGAGACACAACTAAGGAAGGAAGGAAATAAGATATCCACGATGGGAATGATAAAAGCCAATTAAAAGTTTTCCTGTTCCTTTCCAGTGTGGCATGCAGAGATGCTACAAAAAAGTGCAATAGATTTAATGATTTCAGCTGTGGGAGTATGAAAGTAGTCAAGGAATTATTCTGCAGTTTTTCTGCAAAATCAGGAAAACTTAGGCTTACAAGCCAACTCTACACCATCCAAATAAAGCTATTAATCTAAGTGCACTTTTCTTGTCTTAGGTACCGTATCTTACTGTGGTTTTACTATTACAGCATGTATATGATGACCTTTTAAGTTTTATTTACTAGCCAGTACATTTTAGACATTTGAACCACAGTTGTAAACATGGTAGGCCTATAGGTTTTTTGTTCAACAGTGAGATAAGAAAAAGTGCCTAGTCAATTCAAAAGACTGTTTTCAGCAAAAGAAAACTGCTATCATTCACTTTGGGTTGAAGCTGTCCATTTTTTTTACAAGAAAAAAACCTGACATTGGGATTGTTCTCACAATTTTTGAGTGTTTCTTAAATTGAGAAACCATTTTTTGCCTTTTTTTCTTTTAAAGCATTGAAATTGAGGAGTTAAAAAAAAAGCTTAATTGGTTTCTAAAATAGAAAAGCTGAACAGACTTATCTTCAAACTGCATCAGCTAGATCATAACAGAGGAATCATAATTATTTGTAGCCAAAACAGATTAATTCCATAGTCTTAGCAGACCACCCAATTAAGTCAAATCTAACTCTTACAGTCAGTCAAAATTTTAGGCCAGAGTTCTGCTGGGTCATGAAATGGCAATACATGGAAATCATGTGTATGAAACCATCTTGAACAATATTCAGCATGGCCAGAATGGAAAGCTGAGAAAACTGATGGATACAAGATTATCCCAAACCCTATGCATTTTGCCTAGATTGAGTTCCCTTACATTCTTTTGCTTACAGTATTTTGCCACCTTTTTATACATGTTTAAAATTCTTGTGATTCTGTCCTATCAACATGTTCTTTTCTTTCACACTAAAATGGAAGCTCCGAAGAATGAAAACATTGTAAAAAATTTACTAAGTGATACTTTCCCCAAATAAATCTGCAAATCTAAGCAATGAAACCTATATTAAGAAACAAAATGCAGTTTTTGTTTTACAGTTGGTAGGCAGATTTCCACATGAGGGAGACCTTTCTCTGCATAAATCAGCAGTCTTGGATCAAGGTAGATACTTGTAAGTAATTATGGACAAAAATATGTGGTGATAAAAAGTCATGTGGTGATTTAAAAGTTAGATTTAGAACAGTACTGATGGTAATTATGACAATTTAATTGACTTTTTAATTTTCTTACTCCTTTGTGTCTTTGTGTGTTGTACAATGTTGAGTAGCCAAGATACTGAAGTGCAGGAGAATGTCTGCTATTACTTGTATGTGAAAATGCCTGCATGATTGTACAGTTATGTTAACAACAAATGGATATCCATGTGTGTAGGGAGGAAAAAACTAAACCATATTGTAACCACAAATGAAAGTGTTATGTTCTATATCTGTTCCAAAAGTATAGGATTTACTGTAATTTGTTTTTGTAGAAGCCAGTTCCTTCATCAGGCAGTAATTGAGTCAGATCAGCCTATGGCTAACACTACACTCAACACAGAAGAGTAATGGGTATGTTCTGAAGTGCTTATGAAAATGTTAATGTGGTAACGAAACTTGTCTGCTAAATTTTATATTGGCTTTCTGGAGCCTTCTGAGTTACATTGGGGTTGGATTAAATGGTTTTTCTCTTCTAAAACTTACTCTATGATTCCATGAAATTGATGTTCACATTTTATTCTAAATACCTGATCTTGGAATGTAAAAGTAACCTGGGTAAAGACGTCTTTTCTGTTTCTGCACCTGTCTATAATAGGCATAAACCTTTGTATAGAAAAAACTTTGACACTATAAAACAGGGAAGGCATCTTTTGCTTTGCAAACATGATCTGATGACCTTGAGACTGCCAGAAATAATCACGTGTATGAAACCACACCAAAACAAGCCCAGTCTATTCTAGAGTTGCTAGACCTAGGCTTCCCCTGAATTAAATTTCAAAACTGGGACAGCCTGAGTTTATTCCAACCCAACTTTAAGTATTCGCTGTAATAAATGAGGAAGTAATTCATAGTTTTTGGCTGTAAAAAGCAGATGTTTTTTAAAGTTAGTATTGCATCTTCTTAGAATTTCACTGTGTTAAGGATTAATATTTTCTTGTATTAGAAATTTAAACTGGACTTCAGCTTCACAACAAAAGCTTCACAGGAAAGGCACAGGGTAAACTCAGGAGGGAGTGCCTATTATCCACTGAGCAAGTGGGTAACAGGCAATGACTTTCTCTTTCTGTTGCTTTACTGTAAAGGGTAGAATGGTTTGAGCATGTGGTTAGGTTAAGAGATGGCTAAGTGATGGCCTCAGCAGCCACTTCTGCCTACTTGTCTGGCATAGGTCCAGCATGTAGGCTCTTTCTGGGTTGCCTGCAAGTCATGTGCTAATTTTTTACATAAATGGTAAAAACAGTAAGAGGTTTAAATTTGCTCTGTGACGTGTTGTGGCTATTAGTTGTTACACTTCTCTCTGAAAAAATGAAATTATATCCAAATACTTTTGGAGGTAGTGCAAAGTAGTTGAGTTAAATGGAGATTCCTGGAGGGGTTTTCCAGAGGCATGTGAGCTGTTTGCATGATAAGTGATTACTAATAGTGGTTAGAGAGGCTGGACATCAACTGGTTATATGTACCCAACTGAGAGGAAAAGGAAGGAAAGCGGTTAGGTGGAAGGGTAAAGTTGAAGCAGGGTGTTTTGACAATAGTTGTAGAAGGGCTGAAGCGGATGTCAGAGACAGATAACAGGAAGAAGATTAACTTGATGTGTAGTGATTTGTGAAAGGCTATTTAAATGTTTTTCATTGTTTTATGAATTAGAAACGAGACATTCTTTTCTATGAATAAATTTCTGTTCTTACTTGCAAGCCAAAGAACATGAGGCATGCACTGGCTTGTTACTTGAGAACTTGACTTCCTCCTAACATCTGGAGGTTAATTTTTTGCTTCACCACTATTTTCTTCATTAATATGTTTTAAATAATAGATTTTCATGGTGGAGGGAAGGAAGGGTTTGGGTGAAGTTCAGTTTGTGGGTTGTGTGCTGGAAATCCTGCATATCTAATCATCACTGGCCTGTGTAAAAAGTGTAGATGATACTAAAGATGTGGTCCCAAACAGTAGTCAATCTATTTTAGACCTCATTAGGATAAAGACAAATTAAGTAAATGAATTGGAAGTAAATGGTTGCCTAGAAACAAGAATCATGACCTAATTTTGTTCAGTATCGATTAACAGAGAATAGACTCAAGCAATACTTGTTTGCTTTATACTTCTGATTAATTGAAAAGGTTAAAAATCTCAGTGTTAAGAGTATCAAGGACTAAAATTATTGGGAAAAAATTATGAATGAAAAGTTGCATGTCTTTGAGATTCAATTGGCCAAAACCCCACAATTTCACAACTTAAAAATCTTAGTGATAAATTCTAAGAACCAATCTGCTCACCAGTAAAAACAGCAATTAAAAATAAAACAGAAGTTTGTAGTCAGAAGTAGGAAATAGTTATAAAATGAGGAATTGTAAAGTGATAAAAATTATAAAGAAGGCTAAGACTGTCAAGGCAAAGAAAAATGGATGAAAGCATTATAGCAAATAATATGTATACCTTAATGGGTTAAGAACAAATAAATACTATTTGTGTTACAGACCCTTCAGTGGATGGAAATGCTAATGTGGCAAATGATAACCAAGACAGTTTTTAATTCAGTTCCTCTTCTGCATTTACAAAGAATCAAGTGATGTAATCATGTCTTGTGAGAACAATGGGGTGCTTTCCAGTCTATTGAGGAGCATGTTAAGCAATACCTACTAAGAATAATTATTGTGGCATGAGTAGGATTGGATTACTTGTACCCTACAAATAAACAGGAATTAGTGGTGAGGAAGTTTTTCCCAGTGCCGTTAATTTTGGGATAACTGGGCATATCCTATTATACTTAAACACTGCTAATGAGTTCTAGTCTTCAAAAACCAAATAGGTGATTACTGGTCACATAGCTTGAAGTCCAACTTCAGTGAAACAGCAGGGAGGCATCAGTATTGTTCTGTTGCTGAAGAACAGTGAATATAATTTATAGAGTGCAAATGATTTTATGAGAAACAAGTGTTTTTGGACAAACCTGATGTAATCATTTATGTAATCATTACAAGCCTCTTGAGGGCGATTGTAGAGATTTATGTATTTGATTTAGCTGCTTATTTTCATTTAAAATAACACTCTACGGTATCAATAGAGGATTTATAAAATGGATTAAGAACAGCTAGCTGTCACAAGCGACAGGACACGCTGTGCTCATGCACAGCAGCCAGACTTTGTTGAGGCCTCTTCTCCTTA
The DNA here is from genome assembly GCA_013401135.1 of Cettia cetti. Taxonomy (NCBI): domain Eukaryota; kingdom Metazoa; phylum Chordata; class Aves; order Passeriformes; family Sylviidae; genus Cettia; species Cettia cetti. The sequence goes on from VZUI01027596.1 coordinate 95,060, forward strand.
TATAGACCTGGAAGTCTGCCTGGTCAATCCCTATTGGCCGAACCAGTTGCCGCCCGGCCAACCAGCCAATGGCTGCTCGCCTCCCTGATGGCCTAGGCCTGCTCTCCAGCGGTCCACGCTGATCGTCAGGGTACTTAATTAGTTACCTTTCAGTTGTAAAACAGGGATTAATTATAATTGTGAGGCCTTCAGGCCAGCTGTTGGCCACCACAGCAGCCAGCTGTTGAGAGTGCTTGTTGGCATAGAATTATCACTGAATGGGGTAGAGTGGTCTAAGTGCTTCAGGCATCACACAGGAATATAAAAATATAAAACAGTAATATAAAAGCACTGATGATAGAATTTGTAAGGAATTTTTAAAAAAGTAGTCACAATGGATTGTTTAGATTGTTGAAAAACTTTTGGCCGTCTGATATACCATGCTCAAAGGAAGAGGTAGCATGCCTGTAGCAACTAAAATGTAGGTTAAAACTAAATCTTGGAGGACTGTATTCTGTAAATTCCTTACTTCTGAAAGTATCTAGAGGCTAGTTACAGTAGCTAGTTCAATCAGAATTGTTAGGAGACTGTAGCAAGAAATGGTTAGGAAACCTCATGATGGATGAGCACAAAAATATTTGTGTAAGAGCAAATTAATTCTGTTAAATAACATTGCAGTAAAATGGGGACAGCAATTGCACAATTTTGGTGTCCTGATTTTTTAACTAGGGCTAGTAAGCCTTGTTATTCCAAATAAACACAGGTGGTTCTAGATGTAGAATAAAGTAAAGTTGTGGAACTCCTTGCCAAGGATATTGTAGAGGTGATAGTTTTATATGAGTTCAAAATAAAACTCAAAACTATCCAGTCTTAAAAGAGAAGCCAGTGGAGAATATTTAAAAACATAAAAACCCTTTTCATTTTCAGGAAAGACCTTACAACGTAGGGGGTGGAAATAAGAAGAATATCCAACATTTTAACATATATTGTAGCCCTATTCACACTTCTTTTAGGCATCTGCTTTTAGCCATTGCTGGAAATGGAATACTGTATCAAAGCAACCCAGCTGCTTGATCTAGTATGAAGAGGGGAGAAAGAGCAGAAGGTGACTTTGACTCTCTAGGTATTACCATCACATTTTAAAGACTCCTTAGTGGGAGAATGTCAGCCAGAAGCTGAGGGCAGTCTTTTCAAAGAGAAAATAACTGCATTTTTAACAGTGAAGATGAATCCCAACTTTGTGAGTTGTTTGTCACAAAAGTTAGTCCATTCTTAATGTCTTCAAATCAAGACAAGTGGGACCTCTTCAAGGAGATACATGTTCACCAAACACAATGATTTAGTAACTGGGTGAAGCAGAATGCTGGTAATATACAAATCAGATTGACTTCATTTTTCCTTTTAAAACTCTACAATTCTGTAAACCTTAGCTTAGCAAAAACATTTGTTGCATGTTTATGCAGGGAAGAAGTGTAAAAACTACCCAATGTCATTCAAGGCCAAATACTTACTCCTTCTAAACCATTAATGGAAAGTAAAAGCAAGTGGAAAAAGTACTTTTAAATTAAACAAACATTTTAACCTGAAATAATTTTAACTGCATGATTGTGGGATATAAAAAAAGAAAAATGAGCAGACAGATGCATTTCTGTATGACAGAAGATAAACTCATCCTTTGATTTCTTGTTGAAGAAGGCCATATTTTTCTCTGTGGAAGGTAGAAAATGAGTAGTATTCCAAAGTTATTGTTACAAATAGGATTTTTGAGTAGCTAAAATTAGTTTTTCTTCATTGTGTTGTCCCCCTTGAATTTCCAGATTTCAGTTAGGTTGACTTTTTAAGATGACTTTTTTGCAAAGCAGTAATCTTCTTATTGGTCACACTGTCAGACCCTAAACTTATCCTCTCCCACTCCTTTCCACTGAAGTGTTGCTGTTCTTGGGAATTTAGTCAACACATTATTTTTATACTTTAAACTTGGGAGAAGCACTTAGCACAGAACTGAGCAATTTGTGTTTCCTTTTATTAAATTCTTCATTTGTTAAGAGTTGGTCATGGTTCAACATTCAAGGTAAGTTACTAACAAAATCTAGTAGTCAGAATTTTACAGCCACATAATGTATAACATATTACAAATAAAGCTAGTCACAGAAGGCTTTTATAACAACTACTTGATTCTATAAACATCAAAGAGTTTTGGCCTAAAGCATTAATGAGAAATGTCTCAAAGCACACATTGTGTTTTAAGAGGATGCACCAAGAGGAATTAATTTTATTCACTTTGGTAATTTTTTAAAAGTGTGGGTTTGTATTTTAAGCTTTGTCAAGAAGTAAGACTTTCATCCTATTAAAAATTCAGTATTGAGACCTATAGAGATAACAGGGGTTAAATCAGCTATCTGAAAAACATTAATTAATATGGTGCCATTAAACCTAAGAGCATTATTAGCATTTTTCTCTGGCGTTTAAATTTTATTTTTATACAAAAAAATTCACATTCCCTACAGATAAGAAGAATCATCAGAAGTTTGGAGGTGTTACAGATAAGCTGTCTGTATGCATATAAGCTGTCTGTATACATGTTCACATTATGAATGTGTTTTTGCCCAAGTGTGTTTATGCCTTATCTATTACTACAGGAACAGGGTTATTCTATTTCCATGGTAAATCGTGGATAAGCCCAGCCATAGGCCACTTCACCATTTCATATGGAACTGAATGCACAAGGAAAAGTATGAATCTACATAGGAAAAAAAGACCTTTGAAGATAATCTGACTTACTGGCAAATCAGCTTCTTTTTTCTTTCATTTTGTTTTCTCTCCACTGGAGACATGCAGCAGTACCCCTTAACCTGAACAAGGACCTTCTGGTCCAGGATAGTTTCTTAAAACTTAACCACTTTAGTGCTTTGTAAAAGTGTGGATTAAGTTTTACATGGCTGGCTTTCCTTTCTCTCTCATTCCTTAGGAATTACATTGGTTTTGCTTGACTTACTATGGAAATCACTTAAATCACAAGTTAGTTTCATTTTAGCCCTTCTCTGATACTATCAGGTATCCAGTGTGATCAGTTCTCAGTAGAGCTGTACCCAGAAACCTGTATGCCTTGAAGACAAGGGAAGTTAGATAGAAATAGATTCAGTTTAGTCTGAATAGAAAGATAACATGATATCTGGGTTGGAATGCAGTTAATCAGGTTTTTTAGGTAAGGGATGTGATACTTAGGTAACATAAATTTAGTGTACAAGGGTAAGCTTGATGTGGTAAAAAATTATATGTTAGAAAAGTGATTGTTCCCCCCAAAGATGTGTGAAAATGAAACTCAGGACTCCTTATGAGAGGTTTGATCTATAAAGGAAAAAGAGACAAACAAACCTACTTCACCTTCAGTTTTCACAGAAGACTAATAGTGATCACTGAGAAAACACAGAAAACTGGCTATATGAATTTCAAGACTTATCTAGGATCACAGGAAAAGAGCTTTTCATTAGAGGAAAAAAAAATACCTGCATACCAGAGAAAAGTCTAGTTAGTTCAATCATATAACTATCTCTCACAGACTTTCTCCTGGTCAGGAGATATACTGTGAAACCATTTATAGATTTCAAGGCAGAAAAGTCAGTCTCAAGTGGAAGATCCTACCTGGGTTCTTCAGAAGCATGCTTAAAGCCTGAGAATTGTAAATTCTCAAATAGTAACAGCTGCCCAGGCTGGAATGAGAGGAGTTATGTTTGCTAATCATGTATTATCTTTTTAATGGGTAAATACCCACTGAGAACTACAAGGGCATTGTCAGGGTGTGCAGAGGTTTGGTTTAAATGGAAAAAGCTCAGCTTTAATTGAAATTGGCCAGAGATGTCAAAAACCACAAGCAAGCCTTCTTCAGGTAAATAAACAGCAAGCAAAAACAGAAAAAAAAAAAAAAAATCCTGGCCTGCTATTAAACAGGAGAGGTGAATCAATCACCAGCAGCTCTGAAAATGTAGAGTTTGTTCACCTCTGTGCTTACCAGCACTGCTGTGCCCCCGGTGTTGGGAACAAAACCCCAGGCTGATGCAAACACAGATCTGCTGTCGGTGAAGGCAGAGTTGATGTGTGAGCTGTTGCTGGAGCTTGACCATATGACTGAAGGGGTCCTGATGATATCACCCCAAGGGGTCCAGACAGCTGGGTCGTGTCATTGTGAGGCCGCTCTCCATAATCTTCGAGAAGTCATGTAGATCAAGGAATGTTGTAGAAGACTGGAAGAAGGCTCATGTCACCCCCACCTACCAGAAGAGCTTAAAGGAGGATCCAGGAAAATATGGAGCCATCCATCTTACTTCAGCCCCTGGTAAGGTTAAGGAATTAATCCTCCTGGGGGCTATCGCATGTCAAGTGAAGTATATGATTTGGAAAAGCCAGAATAGATTAACCAAGGGCAAACTGTGCTTGACAAACCTGGTTTCCTTCTACAACACAGTAACCTGCTTAGTTGCTGCTGGGTGAGTGGTGGAAATTGCTTGCCTGGATTTCTCC
>VZUI01027597.1:0-17201 GCA_013401135.1 Cettia cetti
CACAGCACTCAGTGTCCATCCTAAACTGAGGGGACAGAGCTGGACACAGCACTCAGTGTCCATCCTAAACTGAGGGGACAGAGCTGGACACAGCACTCGAGGTGTGGCCTCAGCAGTGCCCAGTCCAGGGCAGAATGACCTCCCTGCTGCTGCTGCCACACCATTCCTGGCACAGGCCAAATTGAGTCTGTTTTGCCTGCAACAGTAACTGAAACGTCTTAATCTTCTGAGCTCTTCTGAGCTTTTCCATCTTGTTTTGTCCCCTGTCCTGAAGAGGAGGGGGAGGAAGAGAGTGGCTGGGCGGGCCTCAGGCAGCCAGGCAAGGTCAGCCCATCACATCTGGCAGCTGAGGATGTCTTCTCCTGTGCCTCGACATGGATCTGGAGGTGTGCTTTCATTGTTCATTTGCTCCTGACCTTTCCTTGTAATTTTTATTTTTGCTTCTTTTAAATCAGACAAAAATAATGTAATCCAAAGGTACAATCAGAGCTTGGCTTTGTTTCACTAGGCAATTTTCAGCTAAAACTTTGCAGGCTTTTTTACATTCTGTTATTTTCTTTGTTAGTAATGGGCTCGGGATTCTGTCAAAATAAAGACTGAAAAAATGATGTCTGATTTAATATTCACCTTTTTAAAGGACAGAGCTTTTCTGAGTACAGGAGAGTTCAGGGCTGAATGTTAAGACTCTGAAATTTAGCAAGTCCTACTGTATTTTTCAACTCTCAGTACTGTTCTACATCCCTGGAATTAGAATAAGGCTGGATCTTTGAGAATCTGTGTCTCTCATTGATCATCTTTTGCTGTTAGGAAGGATGCATTTTTTCCATTATCAGATTGGTCTGGCCAAATAAAGGATTTTACTCTAGAAGGAATTTTTGCTTTCTTTTCTTGTCAGATAGGCTCAATTTTAAGTTAATTGTCTTTTAATGACAGGATGGTATGTGTGATTGCTGTATGGAAGAGATGGCAAGAGTGATGGAGCAAGGCTGTATCTCAGGCACATTCTCTGAGGAGAATCTAGACTGCAATACCATCTATTATGAGGCTCTGCATTATATTAAAGTATCTCTCTCAGAAATACATTGACTACTTTTCTCATGTATTTTTGCTTTCACTTGTCTCTTAAGTCTTTTTATCCTTGATTGTACAGAAAGGATGAAATTTTTTTCCATAAGACTTTTATGAGTAGTTTTTATTTCTTCCTTCTTCCCTGGGGTCCTTCTGCACTCTGGAATCTTTGTTTGCTCCTGCCTCTGAGAGCAGAGGTTTGGGGACATTCCCTCAGCTGTTTGCCTTCACGTGTCCTGCACTTCCTGGGACTTTGTTATTCCAGTCTCTCCCTTCCCTGAGCTCTTGATGTTCTGACATCCAGATGAGTCACCAAATGCATTATTTTTTTAGGTTGTTAGACTGATTTTATATGTGAGATTCATTTCAGATGCCTGTTCTGAATAGACTTGTCTGCCTTCAATTTGCCTGAGACATCGAGCAGAATTCGATTAGATGTGTTTGTGCAATGATTTATCCCCAGGCCTGGAGCTCAGCTCAGAGAGGGGAATTTGCACCTCACAAGCTGCACTTGCTGGGGCACCCTGAGCCATCCAGCACCTTCCTCTGGGGGTGCAGAGCAAATCCCATCAGAATGGGGCAGGCTGGGGGTGCCAGTGGCTGAGGAACCTTTTTTACTGAACAGGCAGGGGGGGTTCAGACCCTTGAGGCTTGAGAACTTTCACACAAAATGCAAAGCATTTGCCCCACCTTTCAAGTTTTATTCTTAAATTTGGCATTTGTTTAGAACCAACTTTCTCCAAACTGGTTGCAAAAATTTCTGTAAGTAGGACTACATTAGTATACAGCTATATAAGCATAAGGCTATTATAACATATATATTAGTGTATAAATATAACATATATTAGTATATACATATATTGCGGGATAATGAAAAGAGACTATTCTAACAGTCATTCTAGGCTTATTTTCAGATTTTTTTTTAAAACTAATTGTGATTGTAGGCTGAAAAATAGAAAAAAGAACATTTTTATAAGCATTTCTAGTATGCTTGTGTAAGAGAAAGTAAATAAAAATAATGTACCATAGAAAGAGCTATGTTTGGCCAAATATGTGATAGGACCAGATGGATATTACAGTGATTTTCTTTACTGTCACATTGGGAATGTAGTTTTATTGTGCATTTACATTTCACTCTGCTTCTCTATCAGCTAGCAATGATATACTATTATTTCTGGGTGAAAATAGTCAGCAAAACATTTTTTTCCAGCTGTAATCAGCGGAGCTGCTCACCATTTTAAAACTACAGACCAGGAGAACTCCCAGAGGCAGCAGGAATCTCCAAGCTGTGTGTGCAGGTGAGAAGATTCTGTGCTTCATTGCTGTGGAGGCACATTAGAGTAGCACAGATGCCACTTTTTCTATTTATTTATTTATCATGCACTATAATTATACCTATAGATCCCGGGTCCAGGCTCTCTGCTTGGCTGCTGCCACGTGAGAGTGTGATTTCCAGTCAGTACAGAGTGTGCAGTGTTCACTCATCTCTCTTGTGGGGCTGGCTTTGAGGAAAGCACCCCTAGAGCCCCGTACCCTGAAATCCTGCAGTGAAAGCACCATTGCCATGAAGCACTGCTGGGGTACAGCCTCAGCACCAGGCTCCTTGCTGCTGCTCTCCCCACAGCACATTAGTGCCAAAAAAAAAAAAAAGGGAAAAAAAGGAAGAATACTACAGGAATGTGGTTTTTTGCTCCTACAAATGTTTTCTTTAAATGTGACTGTGCTTCCAACAAAAAAACCTGTATGAAAACACAGTTCAGATCTGGCAAAGTTCAGGCACTGGTTTTATAGCCAAGGCCTTTCTTTAATCAGTGCTTGAAACCCGTGAGAGGAAAGGAGCCGTAAAATCAATTCTAAGTAATCTTGGAAATGAGATAATAGTCCATTAATCTCATCAATATAAGCATGAAATTTTCTGCTGCAGTTCATGCCTACACATTTGTAATAAATTTATCAGTGGGAACAGGACAGAAGCCATAGGATTATGTTAGGGGTTAGTGCCTCATGCTTCCACTGCAGCTTTTGTTCAATTTATTTTTTTAATATTTTTTTTTCTCCCAGTGAAAATATTTAATTCCTTTGTGGAACAGTGCCAACCAAAACTTGTTACTGGTTCCATATTTAACAAGAATTAGTGGTGAATTTCTCCTGTGTGACTCAGGAGTCAGTGTTGAAGGTTGAGGTGGCAAGGGCTGGAGAAAGCAGTGACCTGTGTGGCTCCTGTGGCTGCTGCTGGCCACACTGGAACTGCTGCCAGGGTTTGTGTTTCCTGTGGCAGACTTGTGCCCTTGCTGCACCCTCAGCCCTGTGTATAGAAACCATGAGATTCTGTGACAACCACAGAAATTGTTTCTAAAAAAACCAAAAAAACCACCCAAAACAAAGCAACAAACAAACAAACAAACAACAACAAACCAACCAACCAAACCCAAAAAATCCCATGCAAGTCTTTCTTTGAGCAGTTCAATTTGTCAGGATGAAGCTCAAGGAGATGGTTCCTCCACTCACCTCTTGCTCTCTGAACAACCCAGTCTGCCTGAGCTGGCTGCCTACACAAACCCAAGCACCTACAGGGAAACCTGAATTTTGATATCTCTCATTTCTAGGAACTGTCAAAGATAGTGCAGGCTTTCAGAGAAAACACAATTTTATTTTTCTCCCTCCCCTAGAGCTTCCCACCCCTTGGAGAATTTGTTTGTGTGTAACAAAGGGCAATTGCCTCCACAGAAATGGAATTTGGGTGGCCTTGACCACTGGGCTTTGTCTGCCCTGTAAGGGTGGCAGGCCCTGGCACAGGGTGCCCAGAGCAGCTGTGGCTGCCCCTGGATCCCTGGCAGTGCCCAAGGGCAGGTTGGACACTGGGGCTGGAGCAGCCTGGGATAGTGGGAGGTGTCCCTGCCATGGCAGGGGGCAGAATGAGATGAGCTTTAAGGTCCCTTCCTGCCCAAACCACTCCATGATTCTCTCTTGGCTCATTTTCCTGTGAGTTTTCCTATCCTATTGTTCATTTCAGTTATATTTCAGAGACATCCTCACGGGATCATGGCCTGAAGGTGGAGGCCAGGAGCAATGCAAAGACCTGCTGGAACCCTGTTGCAAAGGTTCTCGGTGTAACACAGTGCAGCAGCCCTGAATCTCTGAAATAGAGGGCTAACTTCCTGTGTCAGTGCTGCAGGACAGGTTTTCCTGGTTTTCCTGAGCTGAGCAGCAGCAGATCACCCCAAGAGATGTGCACCACAGGGAGATCTGCCACTGTGAGCTCTGCTTTCATTTTTGGTAAATGGCTCCTCAAACAGTTTTCCTCAAATGTATTCATTACCTTTGGATCAGAAGCATTTGCAGCACCAGCAAATATCCTACGATGCTACATAATTTCAGGCTTAATTAGTTCTTCCAACCTTTCCCTTTCTGGCAGGGGAATCAGTGGGGGAAGCAGCGTGTGCTGCTCCTGCCTTGCTTTGCAGGGCAAACCCGGCTGAGGTGACTCTTTTGTCATTGATTATTGGGGAGGATTTCTCCAGCTGGGTGCCTTCTGCCTGGTCACCATAAATTAGTTTTGTGTCACTGCCTCTAACAACCACAACACACTGATAGTCTTTAAATGATGGTTTATATGACCTGAGACAAGATCTAGCCTTATTTTTCTGCTCTATTACTTTCAAAGAACAGTCTTTCTATTATTAACAGGCTGTGGTAAAATAATTGTGAATTCCTTTGCAATTTATAGCAGTTGTGTTCATTGCATCTCATGAATGCAAAGCTTAACAGAATTGTAAACTATTAGTGAGCAGATGTAAGTGTATGTATTTTAATAATGTGATAATGTGATCATTTTTTTCATTATTTTAGAAAGGTTTACAGCTTGAAGGTTTTTCAGAACTGTTCTGGGTTGGTCTTTCTGCAGCTGTATAAATATGATAGGAATTCTCTGACAGTGTGATGAAATTATAAACTGGCTGTGAGGGCACAGTCATGGCTGCAAGAAATTGGGTCTACCCTGGCAGGTACCACAAGGCAGAACCTTCTCAGATTGGAGTCAGATTCCATGAAGCAAAGATGATGGTGAATAACAATATATTAGGAATGAATTTCAGTTATAATTGGGCATTTTTCATCTGATTTTCAGGGAATGCTCAACATTTGAAACAGTTTAATAGTAGCTTTTATTGTTGCAATGCTTCCTTAGTTTGTAGTTGCCAGTTTCCAAGTGAGTAGTCAATTTCTTTCTAAAGAAACTGTCAAAAAAGTAAATGCAGAAATTCAATTTCACACAGGACTCCACTTTTGTTTTGGGACAGCAGATTCCTCTTGTGCATTGCTAAATCTCTGAAGGGGTTTTATTGTTTGTTAATTTGACCCACTGAAGGTGGTTTTCAATCTCCTGCTCTGGAAAGGCTCTGAAATATCTTGGAACTGGTTCCATTCATCCCCAACAGCCCCAGCACAGGGCAGAGCTGAGCCTGCTGCCCAAGCTGCTGCTGCCTTCAACAAGGTGATGCCCTGGCAGGTATTATAGAAAAACTCGGTGGGTTCTTTGAGCTCCTCTTCTTCCCCAAAGGTCTGTGAGGTAGATCATGTGCTCCCTCAGCTCCAGGACTGGTACTTAGGCTCAAAAATTCACTCTGGGTGGTTTGTGGGACTTGTGAGCCTTGTTTGGAAAAGTTCATGGAAACAGTATTATGGAAATCATTATGTTCATGAGATTTCAGTGTTTTCCATGGTAGAAATGAACAATATCCACTAAAGATAACAAAACTAGTGTAAACACATTATTCACATCAAAGTTTCTCATTTATTTCCTGAGATACAGCCCAGTCTTCTCCAGCTGTGATCCTTTAGTTGAAAACCTTGGACTAGTCTGGAAAAGGGGAACATGAAGGGGACTTGTGGGTGGATTACTGGAGTATGAAGTCTGACACATGGCCTTTCACATCCCCTTTCACAAACTTTTCATCACCTCATTATCTTCTGCCACTTTGCAGGAGGTGAAGAATGCTCCATGAAAATACATAAATCATGAGGCCTCACCAAAACTCCCTGGACTTTCAGGAACACTGAAATGCTGGAGCTTCCACTCTTGGCACTCAATTCATAAGAGGTGGCTTGGTGAAAAGAAGGATGTAAAATAGAGTAAAATAAAAGGAAATAAAGCTGCTGCTGTGAAATAGATAAATGAGAATCAGTGTAGATAAAAGAAAGAAGTTGAGTGCAAGAATTTTATATTTAAGGCATTAAAAGCTTAAAAATCAAGAAAAGGGTAAGAGGGAAGGGAATTTTTTGGTGTTGTGGAAGAATTATGCCTCACTGGAGAATGTGTGTATATTCTTAACCTAATGGGCAAAAGGCTAATTATTATGGAATTCATGTTATTCTGTTGGTGTGTGAGTAAATGTCTCTTTCAAACACAGATTCAGTGTCCTGAGTACAGAATCAGGACACAACATTCTCCAAAACCCTTTGGGAGCCATGGTCAGCTCAGAAAGAGGGAAAAGGGACAGGGTCAGTGACATCTGTGGGACACAGGTAAGTGCAGGGAATGCAAAGGGGTGCTGTTCATCCACTGAGTGACAGCAGAAGTGCAGCTGTGGTGTTTAACCTGGCAGGTGCTGCACATAATGCAACTTTCAATAAAGAAGGACTGCACCTGAGCTGGTTGGCACAATTTACATCAAAATTGACCCCCTGTTATCAGCCCATGAACTGCTTCCTGCCAGGATTCACTGCTCTGCTGGATTTACTTTGTCTGGTTCTGGGAGCTGAGGGTCTCCAGGGGTGGCATCTGTCAGGAGAGGTCATTGGAAAAGATTTTGGGGTCTCTGTGCTCATCCCCCTTCACTTCACTTGGCCATTTATGCCAAATTCAGTCTTAGAAACAGCTTATATAAAACATGGATCCTCTGCCTTGGATCTTGTGTGCTCCGTGCAATCCCTTTGGGAAAGAACTACTGAGACATCAGGCCTTGATCCTGACCTTCCCAGCTCTGCCACAAGGCCTGGGAAGACCCTCAGGAAAGTTTCTGACATGATTTCTGCATGTTGAGGAAGCAGTTCACAGGTACAGGAAGTCTTCCAGTTTTTCTGTTTTGACATGAGAATCTAAACATAGTTACTCATATGGCAGTAGTAAAGAGAAATTCAGGAGGGGAATCTCACCAAAAAAATGGTATTTTCTATAGCCTAACATTAATTTTCCAAATTTGTATTTTCTACATCCCAAAACAATTTCTGTGCATTTTGCATTGTTTCTTGCCTAAGGAAATCGATGGTTCTGTTGCTGGGTTTAAAATGAAGCTGACACCAGCTCCCAAAATGCTGCTGAAACCAGTGGCCCTTGCACAAGGTCTTTGTTACTGTTGGCACAAAGTCCAGAGTGTTACATCTGTTTTATTAACTGAGCTAAATACTTACACCACCATGCCTGCAGATTCACCAGATCCCAGGAAATGCAGGTTTCCCATTGCCATCCTATTCAGTACTGGACAAAGAAGGAATTCTTGTTCCAGACACCTGTTTCTCAGCAGCTACAAGGGAAGTGTTCTCTACCCATCAAGTTCTGTTTTTATTTGAATAGTGCTGAAGGATTTTAAATGTTTTTGGTGTAAGAATATAGCACAAACCCTAGTTTTATATGCTTCTGGAGACTTTTACCTGGGAATCCCTACACAGGGCTCATAGCCCACCCCCTTCCAGGCCTAGGAAACATAAAACTTTTGAAGTGCTCCTCTCTCAAGAAAACCTTATTTTTAAAGATAAGTTCTTTTTTTTTTTCCTTTTTTTTGCCAGACATACTTGTCCAAATCATTATCTAAATCTGCAATTAGTCCCCCTGCAATCAAATAAAGGGCATGGATTAATAGGAGAAGCACTAGAAATATTTTAAAGGGATTAACGTTAATGGAGAAACAGATTATCTTTCTATCAGATGAGGTTAATAACCAAAATTAGTAGTGGCCCCTCACAGTTAGTCACAACCTTCCAGAGCCTGCTAGAGATTATTCAAGTGAGTTTTTGTGTAAAACCTGTAGAATTCTGAAGTGGTTTAGGGTCCTACCTCTCATCCTAAAAGGATCAAGCCCTTTGGAAGCTCTTACTGCTATGCCAGCTTGAAAAATTCATTTCCTGAAGGAATGACTTGTAACCTGAAGGGTTTTCTGCAGCAGCAGGTGCCTGGTTGAATTCCCTCTGAAATTCCTGTTGTCCAGGCCTGGCCAGCCTGTGCATCTGCCTCGTTCACAGACTAAAATTACTACAGGATCATTAACACTTTATCTCATAATTAAGTTCATGTAGTAGACTTGAAAAGAGAGTATTTTTTTTATTGACTCTATTCTATAAAACCTTCTAATTGCTTAATCCCTTACAATATTTATAGCAATTAACATGTGGCCCTTATTTGCATAAAGGCAATTGGAAAAGGTGGTTTGGAAAGTTATCTTCAGCATCAGCTTGATCTGTGCATTGGTGTGATGTTTTCTGCTGTCATTGGCTGGCTGTAAATACACGTTAGAAGGCCTTTTGCATGTCTCAAAGCACTGAGGGGGGTTGTTGTCACAGGTAGAAGAATTATAAAAGAAAGGCCTCATAAAATCAGGCCTGCTCTGCTAAATTGCCAAAGTTAGCCTGGCACTTCTGCCAAGTAATTTGCCAGTTCCCATGCAAAAACAATCTTGGTATGGAAACTCCTTAGCATAACACCCTATTCCTGGGTGGAAAAACAAATGCACCTGCAATAGCAGGGGATTTGTCACGTGAGAATCAGTCAAGAAAAGATGTAAACAATCCAAGAATAGAGAGATTTGATGGACAAGTAGAATGCCTTTTACTAACCAATAGAGGAATTGCCAAGAAAGCTATTAACCAATTAAAGTTGCTCACAAGGTATGTAAAAACTGTATAAAATGAGTTGAGAAAATAAAGAATTGGCTTTTCCTGCATGAAAAGAATGGAATCTTGGCTAACTTTTTACAATAGTGGATGATGTTGTTGCAGAATGACTGTTGTCACTTTTGGCTCATTATTTCAACATGATTCTTACCAAAATTTAGTGTCTTTAATAAGGCAGCAGGAATAGCCAGGGCTGTATAACTTTTCCTGGTTGCTGTGCTGACTCTTTTTGTAGGCACAAGTGTCTTAAGGAGTGCTCTTTGTTGTTTGTTTGGTTTGTTTAAATAAAACCTTTGGTTTGTTTAAATAAAACCCATCCACCCTTGTCTGCATCTGGACAGCCTGGGGGTTACCACTGGCTACCTGGAGGCTAAATTTTCACAGCAGAAGAAGAGAAAATCTGTTGAAATTTATAATTTTCAAACCCATGAATTAGCACAGTGAATGGGGATAAATGGAGGGCACATGACAAGATTTTCTGTGCAGGTGCAAGCTGGTCCATAAGTACAAATCCTTCATCTGTTTGAATAAATTCTCATTGTGAGGGGAGGACAAGCAAATAATAAATGCCTACTTTCAGTCACTTTCTTTAGAAAGGTTCTTCTAACAGATTATGCAAGGGTAAAGTATTTAAATTGCCATAAAATCTTGTAAAAATCTATTTATTTAAAACTCTAGTTTTGTAGCTGTAGTTACAGAAATAAAATCAGTGACAATCCATGCAGAGTTATTTTTGAGTACAGATTCCAGTGAAGCATTTGTGGCCCTCAGCATGCCTTTGTCTCAGCCACCACTGCAGAGGAGTTGGTGTTCATCACATGGTGGGCTGAAAGCCATTAGACCCGAAGTGCTGCAGGTCAGGGGGCTCCCTTGTGTTTTTCCAGTGTTCCAAGGCCAGCTTGGGTGGGGCTCTGGTCTGTGGAAGGTGTCCCTGCCCATGGGATGTGATGGTTTAAGGTCCCTTCCAACCCAAACCATTCCACCGTTCTGTTATTCCATGTTCTCCTAGGAGTCATGCCAGAGTGCTGCCAAGACAAAGGTGGGGATGGTCCTCATGTTTCCTTTCTCATGGAAATTTTAAAAAAAACTGTTTAAGGTTCCAAATGACATTAAAAATCCCATTAATCTAGCCCACAATGCAAGAAACCATGAAAACCCCAAAATAAGCAGTGCCATGTCCCCCCTGCCCCCTCTGGGCTTTCTCTCAGGTCAGTCTGACTCTGATGTACTCCCCTTGAACACAGAACATCAAAGTTATTCAGTTAAGGAGAAGCTTTTTTGATTTTCTGTAACAGTTGCATAGCCAAAGTCCCCTGTGAGAAGGTTTTCCTAATAATTTTGCAATAAAGAAGAGAAAAACCTCAAAAGTGGTATTTCTAGGGAGCATACCATTAGAAAGAATTGATATTTGAGGAGCTTTAGTTTATTAAAAATGTGCAAGAACTCCTCTGTGTCTAGTTCCATGCAAAGCTTAGTGAAAGGTTAGGAAATTAGCTCCTGTGTGCTGCTTCTACAGCTGGATGGATGGAGGGGACTTTACATTTCACAACTTCTTGTTTCTGACAAGTTCCAGTGAATTATTTATGTGGCCACTTATGCTGTAAAGATGGAGCTGAGGGAACAAACTGAGTTCACAAATGCTAGCAGAAAGCCTTCAGGTGATAAGATGAAAATGGATCTCGGTCTCTGCTGATCTCAAACCTGGACTGGAATTTGTGGCCTACAGATGAAGGGCTGTGTGGCTTACATTTTTCATCTCTAACTTGTGAATTTGTGCAGTTTATGAACAATTCATGAAGTTCTATTTATCTTCAGCTATTGCCTTATGAATCAAGGATTTAACTGGAATAAGATAATCCAGGAAATAGTAAATTTCAATTCACTTTTATGAATCTAATATATATTCCACATATGAGAGCAGAGATGTGAATACATTAGTGATAAAAATACTAGAAATAAATTACCTATTTCTGTAACTGTAGTTTAACTCCAAAAGTCAGAGATTTTAGCAGATCTGATTTTTTGCAGCTCTTGGATTTTCTGGGAGTTTTTACCCTTAAAAGTGAGTGAATACACCTCTGCAGGTTTTTTCCTCTCTCTTATTTATAATGGGCCACTTGCCAGCTTGGTTCTTTATCTAAAGCAAAATGGATTCACAAATAAAAGGTTTGGGAAATATTTCATTATTTTCAGGGAATTTATTTTTCTTTTTCTTTGCTAACCAGTAGCTTCCCTGTTATTTGTTGTTGATGACACTATTAAACCCTTTCTCTGCTGGAAACATAGGATCCCATGTGATGTTAGGGAAGTGGTTCTCAATTATGTTAGTCCACACTCCAGTATTTGAAATCCTCAGTTCTGGACTAATTCCAAATGCTGTTAGGCTGAGGGGCAGATGATAATTCCAAAATCTAGTAGTTAATGAACTACAAAGACTGCCTAGAAACTCAGTTCGGGGAACTGGGAATCAAATAGTCTTCACAAAAGGTTTTCCCAAATTCTGTCTTCCAGTATTTCAATTAACACTGCAAAAAGGAATTTTAAATTTTGTATCATGTAAATGCAGATGTCAGTCAATGAGTTTCTCAAATTTAGGGTGAATAATCCAAGGCTGTGGTGCAAATATTAGCACATTCTGAGGGTGCCACAGGTGCCACTGTGATCAGGCTGCTCTAGAAAGAGTAAACAGCAAAGTCTGCAGGTATGGAAAGGCATTTCCAAACCTGTACAGATGAATCTCCAGGAAATATTTTATTAATTCTGGCATGATCAAAAATAGTTGCACTTGGAGAAATCACAAAAATTTTTCAGTTGCCCTGAATCCTGCTGTGGCAATGTGAGAATTAAAGACATTTCACAGCACCAAGCAGACCCTGAATGTCTCCTGAGCTTGCTTAAGTGGACTCTCCAGCTCCTACAGGAATCATCACCGAGCAGGTGACTCCTCCCTCTGCTCCCTCAGGGTTCCCATGTTTATGGCAGGAGCTGCAGAGCCCCTTGTGCAGCATCTGCAGTATCTCCTTTCCTTTAAAAGGCACAGCTGGTCCCAGGGGCTGCATGGTCCCTGCTGGCCCCCAGGGAGATCCTCGGGATCCTGGCTCTGAGCTCACAGCTGAGGGGTCTGCTAGCTCTTCTACAAGGAAATCCAGGATTGTTGTTGATTGTCCTCCTTGCACAGGGAAGGAAACCAGAGGAGAGCTGAAGAGAAAGAGGAAGGGGCTGGTGGCATCCTCAGGAGGCAGCCAGAGATGGCACTGGATTAAAGTTTTCCAGAGTCCTGCCCTGGATATTTCAGTAGCAACTGTCCCAACCACAAAGAGACAAGGCTGACGCCACTGCTTCCAACAATTCCTTTCAACACTTCCAGAGCTCTGCCTAGATATAAATGGATGTGAAGGCAGCAAGGGAAGCAGAGAAGCAGATCCTGTTTAACCCGTGGAGCAATCCCTCCACACGGGACAGCAAAAGGCAGCAGGCAGAGCTGCAGCTCTCCCAGCAGAAAGGTCACCTGGAGCAGCCTGACCTTTTTACCACAGAGAAGGCAACGAGCCATCAGCCCTGTCTGAACGGCCTTCAGTCCCAAGGCACTCCCAAAATAACCTGGAGATAAAGCAGATGGATAAAAGTCAGGAGATGCCAGGGAGCTGGGCATGCAGTTGCTTCTTCAAGATGTTTCTTTGAGAGAAATGGTACATGTGCTATAAGTCAAAGTCAGGGGAGAGGAAAATTACAACTCCCTGGAGAAAGGAAAGAGATTAACATTTTATCACAGGCAAATAAGTGGGAAACTCTGGAATTTATAGATATGTAGATACAAGCACATGAAGATATTGCTATTAGGGCATTAAAAATAGAAGTATTATCTTTCTACTTAAAGATTCTACTAAATAGCTATGAATTTCTAATTAAGTCATGTTAAATCTCTGTGACATTGTAGTTCATTTTATTATGTATGACTGAAATCTGAAACCTAAATGTAATAATAACTTAAAAGTTTGGGCTAAATATCCCAGAATTATTCTCCTGAGTAGAACTATATGAACAAAAAGGTAGCAACTTTTTGTTCTGTCCTGGGGACAAAAGCATTAAACTATTCCAATGCCCAAGCAAATGACAAATTCAATCTAACCAGATTCATTAATCTAACCCACACACACACACACACAGAGTGCTTCTGTCCTGATCCCCTCCATACAACACATCCTGCAGAAAACTGCACAAGACACTAGAAATTGCCAAGAATTAAAAAGAATTTAAGAAATCTGAAGTTAAACTAAACCCCACACCACCAGCACAATAGATTTAAACAGTGGTACATATTTTTTCATGGCTTTTAAGGCTACACTGCCTGCCAGTGTCCAAAGCATTGACTGTCAGGGGACTATTACCAAGCTTTGTACCAAAGCAGAATTTTTCTGAAGAGGATGCACGGAGTGTTTGTGGCACTGAAATTTGTGACACATCTGCCACCACCACAAAGACTTTCCCTGAAGCTCACAATTTTTACTGCAAATGGTTTCTGTGTTCCCTTCCCACTGGTGATGGCCTGAGCAGCCTCCCCCAGAAGGAACAAATCACAGTGGATGTGGACGTGTTGGAGATGTTCTTTTCTGCAAACACAATATGAAATTTTAAAGCATTAGATATAAATGTACTATTTATATCTTACAAATACACAGAAGCTTTATTTTTGAAGACTTAAAATAATTTTTTTAACCCTTTTCTCCTTTTTTTTTTTTTTGATATAGCATCTACAGCACTGAGTCTGCTGTTCAGAACAATTATTTTCTCCAATAAATCCTCTTTCACCTCCAATTCTTCTCCCACATACCACAGCTCTGTGTTCTTGAGACCTCTTGTCTAGAACAACCCTACATCCATTCCCAAATTTGGAAATAAAGAAAGAAAATATTTTACTATAAAGGGAAAAATGTTTCCAAATTTAAGAAAACATGAAATAGGCTTTTATTCAGAAAAGAAATTTTAAAAAATATTTTAAGAATTAATCCCTGACTGGGAATGTGTTCAGAAGGTGTTTCAATGGAGCCATTTGTTACTTGCCCTTTATTTTTTTCTCTTGCCATGGATACTTTTCATTAAATTGGAAAATGTCTCCTTTTGAAGCAACTTTTTAAGTGTGTGACTAGACAATTATACTTGAGTTTGTGGATTTTCTTTGTAAGTATTTCCTACAGAAATGACTGAGAATTGTGGCTTTACACAATTATAACTTTGCGGTGGAATCTCCAAGATTATTTTTAATCAAATGCTTTAAATGTTCTATTTATTCAAAAGGTGAATAAAGAGGTGAATGCCTTTCTGAAAGTGGTTCCTGTGGAAGAGAGGCACAGGCAGGTACATTTGGATCCATTGTGTTTAGGAAAGGAAATATTGTAATGTCTGGAGCTCTGGAAGTGAAAACAATATTTGGGTGCTGGTCTCTGCTCTGCCAGGTGGGACTGATGCTGCTGCCTCTGCTGGCTTCTCTCTCTGCTCAGAATTCCTCTCCTTTCTTCTCATCCAAAGTTATTTCCCCCACCAGAGCTTTAACCCCAGCTGGGAGCCTCTGTATCCACCGACGGCAAAGTTTGGAGAATGAAGGAGCTCTTTTAAGAAAGATCTGAGTTGCAGTTCAGGGTTCTTTCATGTGAGGGGAACAAAGGCAAGACAGATGTGAAAAACAAGCTGAGGGAACCTTTTTGACAGGGTTTGTACAAAAGGAGAGTATGTAGGTGTTGAGAGTCCAAAAGACAAGCTCTCATCCAGTCACTTAACACACACCTGATTCTCTAATCAGGCACAGATCAAAGTAACCAACACCTGCATCTGATTTAGTTTTAATCCTGTGAGTAGTTCTCCAGTTCCAGTGAGTATTCACTACTCAAAAGGAACACTCCAGTGCCTAAAGAAAACTTTTTATTAAGTCTAGTTCATGAGATTTTTGTTCTTTCATGAAGGATTTTGGTTTAGCTTATTTATGTAAGCTTCAG
This sequence comes from Cettia cetti, assembly GCA_013401135.1. Lineage (NCBI taxonomy): Eukaryota > Metazoa > Chordata > Aves > Passeriformes > Sylviidae > Cettia > Cettia cetti. The sequence goes on from VZUI01027597.1 coordinate 14,943, forward strand.
CTGCTTATTATTTTAGAACATTTAAATAGTTTTAAATTTTTCATTCTGGAGACTGCCAGCTTTGTCCAGACAGGTGAGTGGATAAAGAAAGGCTACAGGTCAGGTTTGAAAAAAAAATGAGATCCCTAAAAATCTTTGCATTGGTGCTGCCCTGAAAGTCACACACTTGGAGAAGAGAAAGGAATTCTGGGCTGCTCCAGGTGGGAAGAGGGCACTGAATGACCTTTCCTTTCTTGCTGTGTTCATAACCGTGGGCCTTCATGGTCACTGAGTATATGGGCAGGAGAATCTGACTCCTCTGAGTCACTCAGTGCTCACCTATGTGTGAGGAATTAGGATTTACCCTAAATTACCTAATGGCAACAACATCACCAGGAAGAAAGTTTTTCTCATACTACATGAGCATGTATCATCAAAGGGTGGACATTTTTAGCATGGGCATTTCTTTTTCGTTTTTTTTTTGTTTGTTTGTTTGTTTTTTTATTAATTCAGTCTTTAAAAACTGCTGACAAAGTAGGAGGTATTGGGCCATATGGCAGACTTATCAATGCAGTCAGTCATAGTTAATCAAAATGTTGAAAATTATTTTCTTATCAGAGGGCCTAAATATACAAATTAAGGAAGAGATGACGAAATGTTGCCAGCCTTGTGTTTCATTTCTAGTTGCTAACCTTCTACCAGTATCCCTTTCTCATAGAGGGATTAGTAAATAGGGTTTCAAATATCTTGAACTGCAGAGTAATCAGTTACCAACTGTAAGAGAATCTTCTAGTGATTTGGAGAACTTCAGTGTAATGTTTTGACTTCCAGTTTACATTTGTTGGCCTAAGCCTCCCATTGGCCTTCTCTGTGTTGATTTTGGAGTGAAGTGGAAGGCCAAAAAGAAAAATAAAGGAAACCCATGGGGTGGATTTAAAATCCATCCAAGGATCTTTATATGAACTTCCTAGGAATCAGCCTACAGAGTGGGACATAAATTTTGAAAGAATCCGCTGGGATAACTTGATAATTTAAGTTTTGATCCTGAAAATGGATCTTTGAGTAACTTTGTGTCTCTCAGTAATCTGACAGATTTTAATGAAGTGGAGTAAAATTTTTCAGCCATTTAAACATTGCTTCATGTTCCATGACGAATGATAAATTCTGAATTTACTGTCTGAAATGATCCAGCTCCATAAACTGGTGTGCCTTGGTAAAGGAACCTTCCTGAGCAGTTCCGCTGAGTTTCGTATTTAGGGGATCCAGGATCACACCTTGGGCCTTAAAATAGCAGCAGAAATAGGCCAAGCCCCAAATCTGTCAGGAGAGGCAGAGGGATACAGATATGTGCTTTTGAGGTACTTCTGTACATGATCGATGTGGAAACTGCAGTTCAGCTTACAAAGACTTGCCTGTATTTATTTTCTGCACAGATGAAAAAGTTCATAGGGAGATTATTCATATAAAGTTTTTTTAAGGGACCACATGCCTATGATTTAAAGCTTGCCTCCTCGTTATCACCTGATTGTTAACTGCTTTGCATTTCCATCTCCATGCTTAAAACAACTCCCTGCTCCTACCCCACAGGAGGCAGCACATCTGTCTGATCCTCGCACTCCCCATCTGTAATTGATACCAGTTCACATGTTGGAGTAAGTCTCAGTGGCATTAATTTATTGTAGCTGAAGGTTGAGCAGCACAAAAACGTTTGATCACTACAGACTTAATACCTAGTGTACTGAGAAGGACAAGGCAGTGCTCTGACAGGTCTCGATGTTTATTTTTTTTCCCCAAACTTTCTCGTCAATAGCTGTTGTCAGCCTCATTTAACAGTAATTCATGCCTTTAGGAACGCTGCGATGCTGTTCTCATTAGGTGAGCATTAGAATTCGTGCAAGATTTGGTTTCCTTTGGGCAAAAGGAAGGGGAAGGAAGCGGGCAGAGATGGCTGGGGATCGCCAAGGGCATCGTTTTAATCAGCAATTTCCCGAGTGCCGCTTTGGTGTGTGTTCGCCTCCCGCGGCAGCGCTGCCCGCTCGGGCCGGGGGAGAGCGCAGCTCTCCGGGACGAACCCCGGCGATGCAAAGTTGCGATCGCGCCGGCGGTGCCCGGGGAAGGTTCGGGCTCGGCGGAGCGCCCGGCCGCGGGCATCCCGCGGATCCATCCCCGCGGATCCATCCCCGGTGCGGGCGGGCCCAGCTCAGCCCCGCGGGTTCCCGGGCGCCGCCGCGCGGCCGCCAGTGCCGGGCGGGGCCGCGCCTCCGGAGCCGGGGAGAGCCC
>VZUI01027606.1:0-69458 GCA_013401135.1 Cettia cetti
CAGAGGAGGCCTTTTCCCCACTGGATTCCCAGAGGACAAGAGCTACCAGACCTTCTCTACAGGATCACTGCTTTGACAAGACCATTTCATCTGGACTGCTACTACCACCCCAACAGGGTGTCAGGTGGTATTCTGACTCTGTCAGTATTTTGTACTATTGAATTTATTTTATTTTACTTTATTTTACTTCTTTTCTTTTTTTCTCTTATTAAATTGTACTTCTGCCTTGGAGTCTCTCACTGGTTTTGCTTTCAAACCGACACAAGATATAAGCACTAGCTAATGTTCAATAAAACCAGGGATTGTGAAAGGAAATGCATAAGGCAGACATGTACCTTGTAGGTCAGCAAAGGTGGAGCTACTATTGCAGTTCCTCGTAACAGGTCACCAGCTGTGTACTAGGCTAACAGAACAAGCATCAAGTCCTGTCAAGCTTTATCAGGACTTTTTTGGCCTGTCTAGACATTTATTTCAGCTTGTTACAGCATTATCTGATACCCAGAAAACTGTAATATATGCTGTTTTGGCTTTTCTTTTGCTTTGCACAATGGTGCAGTGTAACACTTTTTGTTATATATATGTATTCTTCTAACTGATGGATGCTAGTATCAAGTGACCCTTCTGTGTAGAATGAACTGTCTTTGACCCCAGAATAAAATGCAGCTGTGGGTGGGTTGAAGGGGGAGAGCAGGCACAGGGTGATGTCAAAGGCGCTGAAGCACAGGCACAGATAGACACTGGAAGCCCATGATTGTAAACAATTCACCAGTGGTCAATTCCAGGTCATCAAAAGCAAAAACCCATGCATCAGGAATATATGCCTTTAGAGATAAGAAAGACAATAAGGTAAAAATATAAAATATATTTAAAACACGTCTTATAAAGTAATTTGCAGACAAAAACAGAAGAGCAAGGGGTAGAGCAAATCAATTGACAGAAGAAACAGATTCCAAGCAGATTCTAAAGAGAAAGAAACCCCCATCAGCCCTGTGCGCCTCAAGCAAAGATACAGACAGCTGATCCTGTCGTTTCTCCCCTGAATGAAGCCATTGGCCTTATGATGGTGGGCGTAGCACCTGAGACATGCATAAAGACTGGAAAGTGTCCTCCCTATGCACCATTTTAATGTCATACAACTTGAACCATCTCATCATCATTATAGCTGGTCTAAAAACTTTTATTAGAGAGTTAATACCTTAGTTAGACTAATAGTACATGATTGGCTTTGTACATATGTGGTGCTCTTATTTTGGTCATCACATATTTGAGTACAAAAAATTGACGGGTATACAACCAGTTCTTTCTGTAAACTGGGTACAACAAACTGGTAGCATATAAAAGCAATCATAATCCTTGCCAGTATTTCAACTTTGTAAAACCATAAATTCCAAACAACAAAGCCCACAGATGTTCATTTGATAAAAGAATCTAATCTCTTCTGTTTATTTAAACCTCAAATTTTGATTGATTTTATAATGGTGAATCATTTGCTTAATCATTATCTTAAATCATTGGATCTGTCCAGGAAAACCTAAATACAGACAGATATTTTCTATTTAATTTGTTTTTTACCAATGAAACTTAGACTATTTCTATAGTAGTTAGATAACTTTTACTCCAATGGCACTCACCAAGGAAAACTTTTATACTAGATGGACAAATTAATTTAATGGCAAGAGATGGGCAAGGCTTTTGCACTTTCTATGCTCTCCTATTAAACTTTCCATTTGCAAAGGTGTGTAATGGAATATGATATAGGGGTTTATAAATTGAGAAGTGCCAGATAAAAGGTAGTTAGGAAGTAACTATTTGTTATTTCTTACAATACAGAATCTTGGGACTATTCACAAATTTCATGTTTCACTGCCTAATTAAATTATGATACTCATTTGAACACTGAATGAAAAATTAAAAAAACCAAAACATAAATTCTAAAAGCAATTTGATTAATTAATTAGGAAAAAAAACCTGTCAAAACCACTCAAATTCTAAAATATCATTTTTGACTCAGTAATATACCTGTAATAACCATCAAAAACAGAAGTACATTTGCAAAAAAGAGTGACAAAATTGTTGTATATTTGCTCCATTCTTGAGTTTGGCCTCAGATATGGTGATATCAGACACAAGTATTTTAAGAAATTGTTCTTCCATTTAACTTTCCTTATTATAACACAAAGTTTACTTTGAAAATGCCAGGGGTTGTTTTTACATTCCTCCAAACATTGTGTTTGTGACACATAAATTTGAATAGCTTTGTTATGCATAATTTATTTATCATTCTAATTACTGCACTTTTTATCATTCTACTATCATATTGCACAATTTATCATTCTAATTATTACACTAATTACTACTGAATTTTATTATTGAAAAGGACCATTGACAAAATAACCTCAGAAATTATTCTATTTTTGTTCGTTTGTTTGTTTTTTTGACAGGTCTGAGATTTTTATTATTTTGATTTTAAAATTTAATTTTTTTCTTCTGTTTCTGTAAAAGTGAATCTATTAAGCATTAAAGTTGTGTTGCATGTGTGTTTTCTAGTTTTTTTAACCTGCTCACTGATTATAAATTTTGACAGATTGGAAGAGGTCTGAAAGATGCTAAGTTCTTAAAAAAATGATAAAGTTAGGTAACTCTGTTAATAACTCTAATGAAGAAAGTGCTTTGAGAACTTACTCTTTAGACACAAGAATTTACAGAGATACTAAATTTTTTAAATGCTGGGAAAGCTTTGATCCAAGTTTCTGACTTATTTACCAGAGAATACAACCAACCAGGAAAAAGTCAGCATTTCAGCTTCACTTTTTCCAGAAGGGTTTTCCGTGCTTCAGCTGAGTCTCTCAAACCTTTATTGTCTCTCTAACCTTTGTTGTCACTCTACCATTTCCTGCTCTTCAATCTTTCAGGGTACTGATTCAAGTTTTCATGGCAAATTTTGGTGAGTTTTTTTGCCCCCCATTAAAAACTTCAGCATTTCAAGCCTTGTAAAGATCTCTTTTCAGTCACTGAAGAAGGAAGAAAAGGAATAATTGTCAAGATGAATATTTTATTCTCCCTTTCTCTAAAGAAAAGCAAAACAACATATTGCAGCAGCAAACTACATAGTTTCTTTGGGCAGTACATTGAGTCTTACCCCAAATATTTTATAATCCTGTGGGGATTTTCAGTCATCATTTTGCAAAGTTATTTTATTTACTCTGTTTTTAATTGAATGATTTTACCAATGTAGGGCAAGCATAACTCATACCAACCCACACGCCCATGTTCATTCAAATTGTTCATATGCCTGCTTATATGGGATTATTTTTTCAACAGTAGTCTAGGAGAAACATTTTCATACTTACATGCTATATTTTTATTTATTTTTGAAAGAAAATATTTTTCTTCCCAGGTTAGGCAGTGGAACATCTGATGATGCCAAATGTTGTTTACACCTTGAACAGTCAGGTCCTCTAAAGTGATGGGAAAGTCTCAGAACAATATATGTGACTTCCAGGGCTGTGAGTCCCTGGAGCTTAAGCATCTTCCTCCAACTTGGGATGGAAATCTTTCAATTTAATTAGTTATCCTATGGCTATTTCTCTATAAACTCTCCTCTGCTAAATCCCTCCTGACATCTACAAACAAAACCTCACTGCCTTGGAATGAACCAAAACTGATTCCCTGTGACTGATCTCACCAATAAGCTTGTTGTTAACAAAGGCCCTCAGATCTGACAGTCGGTCTGTGCCATGGGGCCTGAGGGTAAGTGCCGTTCCCAGGTCAGGGTCCTCTGCAGTGTGCAGATGCTTCAACTAGCACTGTCTGCTTAATTAATTTCAGTCTGCTTCACCTATTTAAGCTTTTCACTTGCCTGCTGTTTTCCCTATCAATAAATATAAGTAACAGATTATAAAAAGAGAAATTCTGTATAGAGCAGGATGAATCATTTATGTTAACATGATTAATCTCTTTCCATCATTAAACCTGAAGTTTTGTATGCAGCATAGCAAGCAAATTGTTTGAGTATATTGTATTTCTTATATAGTTGAGGTGTTCATATATAAGCAATACATATGCTTGTAAATATATGTGACAGTATACCCCTCTTTATACACACACATGTAAATATAAAATATATTGGGATATACCCGTCTATATACACACATCTCTTATGACTAGATAGTTAAAATTTTTCATTTAAGCTTGATACAAAATTCAGCTTATCAGAATTTATTAAAATCTGGTTATATTAGAAATATTTTCTGTGTCAGGTACACCTGGACCTCTGTTTTGTTAAAATGTTACATAAGCAAGTAAGCCTATTAGTTTTAGCGGTGTCTTATTGGTGGAATTGTACTGACCTACTGTGCCAGCAAAGCATTTGAGTGCAAATCCCAACCTTATACAAAGTGAGTTTTTCTAGGATACTTGAGCTACCATTTCCAAATCCATGCTAGTATTAGGACTTTAGCCTTCAGCAACAAGAGTCCTGTCTATATAACAGTCCTATAAGTAAAGCTATGCTTTTATAAGTTGGGATGAACAGGAATATAGCAACCTGTCACCACTGGAAATGAAGGTCTTGAACCAATCAGCTCTCTATCTTTGGGTGAGCTTATCTGTCCTCTGGGAAAAGAGTCTGGTCTTAGATGGCTCAAGGAACTGATTTAACTCAGAAATGGGTTGGTTTCCTGCCCAGTTAGTCAAACAGTCCAGGGGGACTGGGAAATGCACTACAGATAGCACAAGGGAGGAACGGAATCTGTAGGATCACATGAAGAGGAAGAGGAGGAGAGGCCAAGGCAAATAGTGGATGATGAGAACAACACAGCTGAATTCAGGTATTTTGAATGATCATAGAGCAACAAGTGGATACAGGAGATACAGAAGGGTGTGGAGTGACAGTGACCAGAAGACCTGGTGATCATAATTAAGTGAAGCAATATTGGCTGATTTTGAATAAGCCCTTTTTGTATTATCTTTTGTTTGACTTCAAAAATGCAAACGCATTAATAGTAGTTATGATAGCTCATTAGCCTGTTTGAGAGGATAATCCTGCTTCCATTGTTGTGGAACTTATAGTCACTAAATCCTCATCAACAGTCTCCTGAATATAATGAAATCATATATAAAAATGACAACAGGAAAAGTGATGCTGCTACTAAAATATCAAAGCATGGGAAATTATAAAAGTACTTTTCATTACGTCCTCACAGTGTTGCAAGATGCGGGGAAACTATGCAGATGTCAATATCTGCTTTCTGCATTAAACTAGTGATGTTTTCAGTACAAAGTAGGACACAGCTCTTGAAAATGACATCCAAGGCTAAAGACAGGAAGAAATTCTGAGCAAATGGATCTGTGACTAAGGGAGTCTGACAGCTCTTTTTTTCCACTCAAGACATAAAACTTTCTGGACAGGGACACATTTTCTAACTCAGAGTTTACTAGAATAATACTTTTTTTCTCAAAAAAAAATCATCAAATTAAAACATTTCTCTAGTAAGTGTGATAAATTTTGGTCTTACAAATGAATAAAAGCCATATAAGCAACCTCATGTCCTTATTTTGTCTCTGAATAACAGAACATTAACTTCTTTCAGTTTTTACCTGCAATAAGGAGAAAATTAAATACAAAAAACCCATAGTTTCTAAACATTGATTACATCTTTTGGTTAGAAATTATGTCACACCAAAAGTGTGACACATCTTAGGAATCTCAGTAAACAAAAAAGTATAGCTTTAAAATATGTACTGAAATCTAGCTGTAAACTGGTTTTCCTCAAGTGATAGGTAGTTAAAATGATCAAATATAATTTTCATTTATTAACTTTTATTTAATAGCATTTGGCAGAAAAATAATATTTTAATTAACTTTTTGGTAATACAAACCAATATTCCCAGCATGCAAGGATCATCCTGTTCCCATCACTTTTCACTGTTTCTAAGCCCAAAGCAGGTGACAAGCACTGCAGGAGTAGCTACTCATAGCAAGCAAGATGCTCTCCAGGAGTCATAGTCTTTTCAGTTGTTGGCTATATAAGCACCATTTTACTCTAATTTGTCAGAGCAACAGAAGAATCCCAATTATCCAAGTGATTGAAAGAATGTGCAATAAACGACATTTTTATTTGCATATTCTAAGTAAACCTACTGTCATATTTCTACGAAATGTTCTTTCAAATTAATAAAACATCATAGTATGACAGGTACATTCATCTACGGTTGATGGGTGGTGATGAGATGACAAGCAGCAGTGAAATAGTTAAAAATGTTGGCATTTAAATTCATCTTCAAAGTTAACTCCTCCAATTAAGATGAGTGGAAGATGTCTAGAAATATTTTAGTGCTATTGTTTCAATCTTTACTGATTGCCATAAAGACAAAAGTACAAGCATTTACATTATTAAGGCTTTCTTTTCACCTAAATGAAAATTAAAATGTATAACCAAGCTTTGAATCTTGGAATACAGCATGAGGAAAGGTTTAACACCTTTTTTTTCCAGTTATAACTTCCTGAGGTCCAGTAAAATATTTTGCCATGACAATCTTCTGAGCTCTCCACGGCTTGTGTGTGACTCTTGAAAGGCTTATATTTGAATAAACACCCACAACATTTCAACTGGGGAAAAATAAGCACATAGTACAAGAGATAAAGAATGTTGTTCCAGTTCCTCCATATGAGGCCTCTGCAGTGCAGTCTGTATGTGACTCTCACAAGATGTCTCAGAAATTCACACAGCTGGTGCGGAATTTGGCAGCTTGCTAGCTGTGTAGTACATATTTCTGGGAATGTCTGGCATTTCTCACTGCCTCCTGAATTGATACAGGGTGCCACTTGAGGTCCTGGCTTTCAAAGCCTGCCGTGCCCTGACGCTGCTGGGCATGGAAAGCAGCTGCTCACCGAGAGCGCTGGGGAGGTTCCTCCGCCTGTGTCCAGATCGCACCTTTGGAACCTCAACCTTTGCTTACAGCATAGGTTAAGAAACTGGCAGTTTGGTTTTGGTCTGCTTTGTTTTTTTCTGAGATGCGTGTTAGACTGGTAGGAAGCCAAAAGAATGAAATATAATTTGAATTCTGAATTCTGTATTCATGAGCACTTTAAAGGCAAGACCTTACTGAATGTGGAGACTGAGAACCAGCATGCACATCTCCATTCTCACCAGAAACAGATTTAGCTCACTCTTGAGAGGAATCTAGGTCCAAGTTAACATTTACACAATCATATGACTCTAGCATTAAACAAGTGTTACTAATAATGTGACAGTACAAACAAATTGCAAGAGCTGTAGCTTTCCTGCAGATATGAGTTACTCCAGAGGCCTGGATGAAGTACAGTGCAAGAGAGAAACGATGCCTGAATTAAAGGGTGAGATGAAGGCCACATAGAAACACTAAAAAGAGAAGCAGGAGTAGTTGCACCTACAGCAAGGAATATTTTCTTTAATAAATATCTATGCATGTAAAGTAAGTAAAAAACTCTGAAAACAAAAGTCTTGCAAAGTATCTGAAATATGGTCTCAAAATGAACATCTGGCATTAAGCCTACTCAGTAAAAGATTCACTTTGTGTCATCAGAATGTCTGCATTTTATCTCACTTTGACCACCCAAGTGGGGTTTGCTGTATGCTAGACATCGAAATTGTTCAAACCATCAATGGAGCAAGATATTCACCTTAACCTGGGCATGGTCTCCTCAGAGTAGATAAAACCTCTTTTGGAGGTATTGCCCTTCTCCATATACAGAATGACCACCTTACATCAGAAGCTTAGCCGCTAGGTAGCTGGATCTGGCCAAGCTGAATCCCACCCTAACTCATGTGCAGTTCCTCTCCCTCAGCCCTGCATGGTTCAGGAGAAGCTACAGCTGTGGATTAATCTATTCTTTCTTCAGCATTGGTGGGATCTTGACTAAATATGATTTTCCAGCAGGCTTACTGACAAAAGATGAGTCAAAGGGGATAAGATTTTTATTTCTACTGGTATTCTACCAAAGTAGAATATCCTGAGGAGGATTCCTTGCTATCTCCTCTTTCCACAACACCAAACTTGGAGGTATTTATCTGATTGACATCAACTTTCTGAATGACTCAGAACTCAGCCTAAAATCACTAGATATTCCTTATGCAGAACCCTTTTCTAAAAATAATTTTGCACTTTTCTCTTTTCTCACTCCTCTGTTGTCAGTGGTGAAGGATCTTTTTATCTTAATCCTTCTTTGTCTGCATTTTATTTAAGAGGTAGTCTTAAAGCTTTCTGCATTTCTCCATGCTGAAACTGTAATAATTTTTTCATGTTGGCTGTACTCATTGTTCTCTTTCTCCTAGTAAGAAAAAATACTGCCTCACAAAAGTAAACTGTAGTATTGTCATCTAGCTCTTTCATCTAATTCCTTCTGTTTCACTTATTAAATTAAGATTTTATTTATACTATATTTTTGTGTTCTCTGTATGACTCTTCAGATTTATACAAGGCTTAGGGGATTAAAAATTCTGTTGCATTTCTGTTTATTTCTTTCTAAGTTTTCTATCTGCTACTTCATTTAGTTAGCATCCTCAAGTTTGAAACGGAATATTACATTTACTTAAATTGCTATTAGAGGATCTTTAAGATATAATTTTCAGCATTATCAGGTTCTGTCAATGACTTAGATATCTTCACTGCAGAAACAGTATTTATTCGTCATAATTTTTTCTGTTAGATTTTCTTCCATTGTATTTGGAAAAATTTCTCTGCCAACAATTATTAGTTTCAGCAGAAGACTTTGCTCTTTCCTGCAGTTTGACATTGTAACAACTTGTTTTCCCACAGTTCTACTGTTCCCTTTAATTTTTTGTGTTCAAGATTAAAAAAGAAGTGTTAATGCTTTATTCTTTCCCTTTAAGGATGTAATGGCATTCTTAATGAGTGAAGTGCTATGATAATTTATTGCCTTTCTTTTAATGCTTTTAAAGCTATTAAGAGAAGGAGATATGTCCAGTGGTTAAGCAGCAGCAATTATGGGTGAGAAATTGGCAATTCAATGCCTCTTTCTGGCATGGAGTTTCTAAGTAGATGCAGCAAGCTGCATCAGCACTAACATGAATGATGAATTAATAGAGTCATATTTGAAAAGTAGATACAGAACCAAAAATAGACCAGTTTTATTCAAGTGGAAGTACCCATTGCATTTATATTTCCATATAATATCATAAAAAGTGCCTGTCCATGACTCAGTAATATAAAATGGTGTAGAGTTATTTGCAAAAATTTTATTTGCTCTTTCTATGAAATTTACATGTTCCCTAAGCGACATTTTTTCCCAAGGAATATATGAAATAAAGAGATAGGAATATTTTTGACACTGCTAGTTGCTATGCATGGAAGTGGACTTTTCATCCTCTTCCCTTAATTCCTGGAGAATAAAAAAAGATTTACTTCTGTCATCAGTCTGAAGTGGTTACTGCCATCTAAAGCTAGTTTCGTAAGTGCTTCCATTGAGGACATTCTTCTCTTAACTAGAATAAAAGAAAGTATTTAAGTGTTTTATCTTATTTTCATTCTTCTTCTCCTTGTTCTTCTCACAGAGATTAAGAATATAAGGTTCATGATGATAGTTAGATCATCTCACTTGACTCCTATATTTGCTAGTCAACCCCCAGACTCCTCCCAGCAGAATTATTGACTGAAATACATCTTGACCAATTTAGGCCATGCTTTATTCGAAGTCACCTCTTTGTGCCTTTTCATAATACAATGTTCCTGGACAGACAAGTTCTTAAATTAACAGTTTTTTCAGCAACTCTCCCAGTTTTACAACATTGTTTTAAAATGTGGATGCTATGTCTCTCCCTTGTGCTGTGTACTTACCACACTGACAAAGGAAGCTCTGCAGAAAGGATTAATTGCACCTAATTGAGATATCCACTCCACAGACATCTACAACTGAGGTAATCAGGATCCCTTTACAGACAACTGAGAGAAACAGGCCCTTTCAAGGCATCTAGCTTTTAGCCTGTTTTCAATGTCTGTGTTAGACAAGATGAATCATACTTCACTAATAGGCTACAGAACTTTTTCAGACTTTGGATGTTTCTTACATATTACTGCCCAGTTTATGCACTGCAAGTGTATTACTTTTTTTATCCGCTACTACCAATGAGGGCTCTTATTGAGTTGCTTAACTAATGTGTCTCCTAAATTCTTACAGAATCATGTATTTCTGATTACTTTTTCCCATTTCTATAGTAAAGTTCCTTGCACCAAAATGCAATCAGAGATAATTTCTCTTAGATTGTTATTATTTGTGCTACAATGGAGGCTGGAAAGCTTAAACTTGTCTTTGGCTAGGTCAAAGCAGCAGGAAAACATTATTTTAATAGAGAACTGCTGCTTTTGTCCCATGAATTACCTAGTTGCTCACAAATGAAGTGAGCCGCATTGTTTGGATTTTGTTTGTTTATTTTTTTTTTAATAAAAAAAATCTTTGCATAGAACAACCTAAAATACATACCAGCTAAACTTTGGAAACTTCAGAACAAAGAAATTATTAGAATTATTCCCGACTTTTAGATTTTCAGCAGAAAAATTTGAGAGGATTCTTCTAGAGCAAGAATTCTATTTTTCAAAAGATATTAGCACATACATCCAGGCTCAAAATAGTATAAAAAGTTATAATTTTTCTTTTTAACACTGTCTTTAGTGCTTCAGTCTAATTATTAAAAAGGATAAAATTATAAAAATAAAATTAACCAAATTAACCAAAATTTAACCAAAAAAGAATTTTAGAGTATTCAACAGAGAAGTGATAAAAGTACTTTAGTTTCTTGGAGGTCATTCAAGATCCCATACTAATGCTTGTAAAAGGAACTGAGATAACAGAGGGCACTGAATGCATAAAACCACTGGTTAACAGACAGAAAAGGACTGATAGTAGGTTAGTAATTTTCCACAATGAAGGAAGGCAACCTGTGCAGTATGTAAGCAGTCTCTACTGAAAACAATGCTGCATATTCACAAGTAATCTACAAGAATGCAAATTAAAGAATTTAAAGATTTTGAAAATTACTTTAGTCTATACAAACTGTGTAAATAAGAGGACTGCTTGCAAGAACTGCAGGCAAATTTGGTATCTGAACTTGACCAATTGTAATCCACTGTAACTGGACAAAGAATGAAACTCATGAAAAAATAACCTTAACCTGATGACCTATAGCAGTATCTTGAACCCGCAGTAGACTGTTTTAGGACAATGTCAGATAAGTCCTATATGAAGACCAAAAAGCAAGTAGCAAGATACTTCTCTGGGAATAAAGAGCTATGTTTATACCTCCATACATCCATAGCACTCACACTGGAGGACTGACTAAACATGGACACCAAGCTGGAAAATAGGAGGTCTGTCATGTGTCTGAGGAACTGTAAGTGATATTAAGGGCTGTAATAGATAAAGATCCTGTGTTTTTCCTCTCTCCCGTTAAAAGTATGGGAACTAAAGCTCATAAGCATGTTTTTGAAAGCAAAGAGAAAAATAGTTCATCTCAAACTACATTGTGAAGATGAAAAACTCCCTGATGAGGAAAGCTGTGGTTGCTGAATGCTTGCATACCTTTAAGACAAGCCCATGAAAGTGAAGTAAGTCATGTGGTTTACAATGACTTATTGTCTTATGTTATCAAGAAATTATTGAGCCACCAATTACCAGAAACAGGAAAATTAGTCAGAAAAATGTTGCTATATACTGCGACTGCTCTGATATTTTCTTCTAAGCCTCCATGCACAGGCACAGTCATGTGCTATGTTTGATGAAACTTGCAGGCCCTGCAGTCTTGAGAAAACCAACATAAAACTTCAGAACTCTCTACACAATATACATAATTAAACATATAGAAGTTTATAATATGATTGTACCATTGCAATTTTAGTGAATTATTTTAAGAAATTATGAAAGAGTAGGTAGATAATCTACCATAAGTAGTTTGACAGCAAAAAGGGGATTTTAGCTATATTATGTCTTATTGCAACTGAAGTGGTTTTCAAAATGTTTAGGGTAAGGATTGTGTTGTAATCTACAGCCATAGTTCCATAAGTCCATTATACAAAAAAATTACATTTGTTAAATTAACGTACAACAGAAATAAATTAATAGAAAAATCAAACAGGTAGTAGAAAGCTCTGCAGAAACATTTGGTATAGAACTTAAATGGCTGCTAAAGCTGTTAACATTCAAATTGGAAAAAGATATCTATCTATAAAATAAGACAACAATGAACTTTAATTACAATTGTATATACAGATATTTAAATCCCCTACCCTAGATAAACTATTCTGAATGTCTTATAATTTCAAGTATTTTAAGTTGTGAAGGGAATGATATATGGAAAAAAAGCATGGTGCAATGTCCATATTAGATAACGAGGGTGGGTGGATCTGTCTATGGAAATAAAGCTGCACGGTTGTATATAAAAGTATACTCAGGACAAAAATAGTCCAAGGACAAGCACAGATATTTAGTGCAACATTATTCTCCTTTCTGAATCTCTTATGGGTCATGATTATTTTGTTAAAATTGTGTAGTCAGGAGACCTGACTGGATAATTCGACATCATTGAATTCTGAAATTGATGCCCAAAGACTGTTTGATATGCCATAATGAGAAAGTGTTGGCTTTCTGTTCCAAGTACTATGAGAGGAAACCATTGCTTCATCCTCTACTATAAGCTCTTCATACCTGCTGTTTTACTGTCTAATGAATCATTTTTGCAGTTACTTTTTGTGGCAACTCAAAATATTCTAGATGTAATTAAACAGCTTAAGATTGTCTTTGTTCAGAAAGAAAACATTATTATTATTGTAAACCTTATTAAAACATGGCCAAATAAATATATCATTATGATTATAAGTACAGAAAGAGGTTAAAGGCATACATGATATGGGGAAATCTGATAACTATCTTTCATTGATATTCAGTGAGAACCGAGTGCTTAACTCTGGTTCTTGTCACTGCACCAAGCTGATATTAAGGGCAGTCATGAAAAAAAACTTTCTAATGATACAGTGAAACACTGCAAAAGACCGCAGGACAGCTGGAGCAGACTGCTGGCCTTTATTGTTGGAAGTTGCACAAACATCTGTCTCCATGACCTAAGATGATCTTGTATTGAGACATAAGGATAAATTAAACAAACTTCCATTGTCTCTTCCAATCCTATAAATCTGCAATTTTATTCATTGAAATATGTTTCTTATAACTCAAGCTTTTTAGGCTGAGGGTTGAGGAAGAAACTTATATTGAAGAAAACACATTGCAAAGCTTATAAACAATAATTATTTTACAGAACAAGGTATAGAAGAAAAGAATAATAACACTGAAATTTTTTGAAATAGTTCAGTATGTTAATGATTAGTAGGATTATTTAAGATTTTGATAAAATAGTAAAGTGCTACTTAGCTAATGGCTATATCACCTTATACCAGTGATATACCGAATGTGGGGTCATACCTCTCCAGATATTCAATTCTCCCAAATGAATGAATGAGTATTTTATTAAATGAATCTGAACGAAACACCAGAAAGCATTTTAACTGAAATTGAAAACATTGAGAGAAATACTCGTGTTTTTGCTATATTGTAAAATTAAAATCTGTACATAGACTTTCTTTTGTTGAGACTAAGAATTCCAGTGAATGAAAATTACATCATTATTGTACTGAATTTAATGATGTTTTCATTACAGAGAATATGCCACCTGTTGAATATCTATTGCTACGTTATCTTTGGTGAAATCAATGACATTTATATCACATCTTTCTTCGCTAGAGGAGATAGTTGGTTATCAAAGCATTTTTACATGTATCTTTCATTTCTGAAATACAGAAGAGCAGCTATATATACACGAGTGCTAAATTGATAACCTGGACAATGGCAACAAAAATAATTACTTTATAACACTGTATACTATCATAATCATGGGAGCTATATAACCATCACCACACTGGGTGCCTTGTAGAATCCATATTAAGAGCAACAGATCTGGGAAACTGAATTTGATTCCCTTCTGATCATCACATCAATGAAGAAAGAAATTTGATGAAAGTGGATGAGCACAGCAGTGATGGAATCAGAATTGGCTTGAACATACAAAAATATAACACCACACACCATTTTTGCTCTCTGAAAGACTGTTACGGTGGAGTTCCAGTTCATGGACTAAGTGTACTCCTACAGGGATTGTCCACAGACTAAGGAATTTATATTTGTGTGCATCAAAAGACAGGAAAGGTGGTGGGTATTGGGGAGTGTGGGACATGACATGACATAAGTGATATGGAATGAGGGATGGATACTGTGCTTGTTTCATGTGGGACAGAGTTAATTTTCTTCATAGTAGCTGGCAAAGTGCTGTGTTTTGGATTCAGTATGAGACTAATGTTGATAACAGATGGATATTTTGGCTGTTGCTGAGTAGTGGTGACCCTAAGTCAACCGGGCTTTTCAGTGTCTCATGTTCTGTCAGTGAGCAGGCACACAAGAACATGGGAGGGAGCATGGCCAGGGCAGCTGATCCAAACTGGCCAAAGGGATATTCTACACCACAGGCTATCATACCCTGTAGATAAACTGGTTGTGGAGTTTGTTGTCAGGAACTGATCATTGCTGAGGGATGGGATAGGCATCAGTCAGCAGATGGTGAGCAAATGTATCGTACATCACTTGTTTCTTGGGTTTTATTCCTCTCTCCCATTCCTTTTCTATTATGATTAATATTACTACTAGTATTTTTATATTTAATTTTTCTTCAATTATTGAACTCTTCTTATCTTAACCCAAGATTTTTACTTTTTCTTTCTTATTCTCCTCCCCAGCCCACCAGGGGCAGGGGAGTGAGTAAGTGCCTGAGTGATACTTAGTTGCTGTCTGGAGTTAAACCATGACACCTGGATGACTCACAATTGATGTCCTTTTCCCTTTTAAATTTAAAAAGGATGAGTAAAGAGAAATTCAACAAAGCAGGTACCTCAAAAAAAGCAAAAAAATCATTATAAAAGTAAACTACCAATGTAAAAAGTACATCTGTATGTTTCATGGTATGAAAATCATTATAAGACACTTTATGTTTCAATGATACCCACCTCAAAAACATTTTCAATAATGCTGGAGAATGTTTACTAAGGTTGAAAAGAGTTTTTTTGCATGTCCTTAGATATGCCTTCACTAAGAAAATATGAACGCATGAAAATTGATAGAGTATATATATTTAGGGGTCATAATGGAATTCACTGATAGTGAATTTCTGTAAAATATTCTTTAAAAATAAAAGACACACATCCATAACAAGCAGAAAAGAAATACAGAAATGACAAAGAGAAAAGAAAGAAGGGAAGAAAATAGGGGGAAAGAGGGAAAACAGATAAGATAAAATAAAAACTTCTAAAATCACACATATTTGTGAAGTACTCAGCAGAATCTGAGACCACTAGTTTCAGAAAAATATGGTCACTTCAGGGCATCTCCCATTGAGAATTACACAGTTTAGAACAAAGTATTGTGATTTTCCTGTGCAGAGGTGTTCTGACTCTTTCCCTCTATCCTGCTTCTGAGGGGAAAAAAACTTTGCAAGAATTGGTGACCAGAACACCTTCAGACTGCCTGAAGCCTTGCTAGCATCATCATCTAAGACAATAGTTTATTCTTATTCAAAACTGGAATTGTTAGGAAACACTTTGTTAAAATTATTATTCTAAATTTGAAAGGGTGACCTGATTAACCTATGTTGCCAGTGAGATATTAGTCTCTTATAAAATCTACATTATTAAAGATACATAAAATATTCAACAGAAAATATTTTATATGTGTGTGTGTATTTACAAATGTATTTATAGACATACACAGAAAGATTTAATATATAATCATTAAATATAAAAAGTAACTTTAAAAAATGTAGCTAAGATAACTAAATACTGTTGTCTAACCACCTAGTTGCTTCAGGCAATTTTACTCAAGCTATGTGCCAAATTGAAAGCATATATTGTTTTACAGCTTTAAAAATATAATTTTTAAAAAGGCACAAATAGGCAAAGAAAAAAACCCTGACATAAACAAGGTTTTGAATGTTTGAAATTATGTTGCAATTTAAGTACCTTTCAACAATTAGAAACTCTTGGAACTTTGCTTTCAATACCTCGAAAAAATTCAGCAAACTTTCTATTGTTTTTATTCCTTTAATACTGAATCTGCAATGGTATTTGATATTAAATTTCATCAACCACATTAAAAAAAGAATTGATATTGCAGTATAGTGATGCTAGGATAAATGAGGTTGCTTTGTAGAGTTTCGTTATTTCAGCATTTACTATTATTTTGAAAGAAATTACATTTGAAATTACGAAATGTCTGTGCTTTGCAGAATTCTAGATTTGACTCTATTTCCTCTATTCCTAAAAGCCATCCCAGTAAAGACTGTTTTAAATCTTTTACTTCCCAGTTTCTTGGTAGATCATAGACCATTTTGCTTTTTTTAATCATTTATACTTTCCAAAATTCAATACTTATGTGAGAAGTGCTCCTGTTGGTGACTCCTTGCAGTTGTTTAGACCCCTGAGGGACAGGCTGTTACATTTCCAAGAATTATATGTGATTTTATAAAAGTGACTGACATTTTGACTTCCTGTATTCTTTTCTTTTATGCAACATAAATCATATAAATCGTGTCACATAAAGCACCTGTAACAACTGGAGAAGAGCAATTCAGAGGTAATGTGACACTTTATTAATTGTCTGTAAGAGGCCTAATCAGAAGGTCCTGAGAAGAGGTATTTTTTTTCCTTCTATTCTGAGTAGTGTTAATAGTCTAGCTAGAAACACTAGCTAATTCTTGTATTAGTATGTCCAGCAACAGAGAATTAGTGCCCTGAACTCTGTAAGTCTATCAAGCTGCAAATGTCTCCAGAAGAATCAAAACCAATATAAATCACTTCTGAAACTTTTAAGAAAGCCAAGGACGAGATGCTCTGATGACTCTTTTAAAGTTTGGAACTGAGAAATTCTTGGCTCAAAATGTTCAAAATGCTGACTTTTAGCCAAGTACTGCACAGTAAGTTTACTTTTTGGCATGCTATAATCAACTCAGAAAAAGTACAAGGTGAACATAAAGAAAAGGTTGAGGTAAAATAAGGGCAAGAAAAATAAACACTAGGACTGAGAAAAAAATTTGTAGAGTTCAATATGTAGTGGACATTTTATCCTTAGATGGGAAGACTTAATGTTAGAAAGGCCTTTCTTTTATCAGATTTACAGACTGTACTTAGTGACAGACCCGAGTTTTATGCTTTGCAGCTGTGTGAATAAACGTAGTCCCTAGGATTTGAATTAAAATTATGTGGATTTTCAGTGCTATATTTCAATAAGTTTCGATTGTTCGATACCACAATGTCAGTGGACATCAGAAGTATTAATGTGTTTAGTCTAAAAACAAAAACATGAGAAATACCTGATCCCTGTCAAGGCAGAAAAGATCAAGCAACAAAGTCAAGAAGAGAATTAGGACAATAAGTTTGCTTAAAGTAAATGAATGGAAATTATCCTACATTATGGATGAAACTGACCTATTAGAAAAATTTGAAATGTAATGATAATTCTACTTCTCAAAAAAATAGGGACAAAAATGTGTAAAATTGCAAAATTGTGGATTGTATGATTTAAGTATATTAAAATATGATCCAAACATAATTTAACTAACAAAGACTCCCTTATCTGACATTACTACATCAATGGAATCCTAGAAACTAGTGTTTGAAGTTCAGGAAAAAGAAATTTGTGGTGAATTATTCTTATTGATATTATTATTGTTACTTCTTTTCAGTAAAGCATGATTAGACAACAAAAAAGCCCAAACCCTAGTATTATTTTATTGATTTTTAAAAGACATATCTGATAAATCTTGTATTAAAAATTCACCACAATATGAATATAACTCTCAGTTGTAGTGCTATCATATTTTTATTTTGGGAATACACAGAAAGAATGTATATACTTCAAGAATATTTTTTCATTTTATGTAAATGGGAAAACCATCTTCCAAACTCTAGTTCCATGGTTTATTTTTTGGATATATTCCTAAGGATTGGTCTATGAACTTGATTTCAGAAATACATATGGTCTTAGAGCTGTGAGTATCATCTGTTAAATTTTAAGTCTTCCATCATATCTTACAAGCAAGAAATGGACTTTAAGGCATGGGGATAGTCACATCCAGAGGGTAGTTGATCAATGACTCCATGTCCAGACGAACCCCTAAGGCGTCCATATTGTGACCAGCAGTGTTTGATGTCTTCAACAATGAAACAGACACTGTGATTGAGTACAGCCTCAGCAAGACTGCAGATAGCATCCAGCTGAGCAATGTGGTTGACATGCCTGAGGGATAGGATTCCATCCAGAAGGACCCTAACAGCCCTGAGACCCATGGGAGCCTCATGGGGTTTAACAAGGCTGAGTGCAAGGTGCTTCACCTGGGTCAGGGCAACCACCCATTATGCTATTCTATGATTTTATGGTTCTATGATTCTATGACTAGCAACTAAAATATAAAAAAGTATATATGGCAAGATATAGTGACATGACCATGATTTCGTTTCTCTTATTATTCAGTGAGTTCCCATTTTACACAATTCTCATTGATAAAGGATAGCATAGTACTAACACTGTCAAAGTGGAAATATAATCTTCTTTAAAACAGGCTTTAATTAAAGCACTTAATTTGACTAAAAACCTATCCTTACTGTGCATGCTTTTTAAAGACAGGAAAATTATTGGCCTGACTCAATCAGTCTTGCATTTACACACAATCTCACATGTGTTCTCAGCTTTCACAGAGGGCCCGATGTACACATAAATGCAGAGATGCAAAATTTGAGAAGGAGGAGCCACTCCTGCTATCTTGAGGAAGCTGCATTTCAGCAGATGTTTATAAAAGAAATAGTTCTACCTTCTTCACTCATTATTTCAAAAGCATTTTCAAACCCAAACAGAAAAGCAGGGGCTATTAAATTCATATTTAGTGTTATATGTCTCCCAGGCAATAAAAGAACAGAGAAGTAATTGAGCTTGTTTAATATATAGCAGCTCATACATTTTGCCTCCTTGCAAGTCCAGAAGACTCAGGTTGTATTCTGTTTTCTTTGAGTAATTTCTCCAGTATTTGCCTAATGTTAGTGTGTAACTTCACTGTGATGACTGTGATGCCACTGTGCCTCAAAGACTAGTGAAAGTGAACAAAATTAAGATCTGTTCCCAAGTCTTCAGGTGGGTGCTGAAATGAGCCAAAGCTGTGCAAGGAAAGAAGAAAAAACAGTAAATATGCAGAATGAACGAATATACAAGTTCATCATCATTGGATGACTGTCTTGTACCATGCTTGCATATGCCAGGATTTTTTCAGTCTGTATGTCATGTTAGGACATGATAGTAAGATACATATAATAAGTACATATTGCATCAGTGGAAATGCTTTTAAGTGGCCTAGATTTAAATTATTATTTATGTATCAGTCTACATCTTGTCTAACTTAATGAGTATTGGTTCTGGCTACTGAAATCAAATAGACTTTTGGGAAGACATTATTGTCTTTTCTTTGAAATATACAAACTGGCACAACTGATATCTAGACTTTAGCCTTATCAGCAGGTACTGAAGAGATTTTCATTGCTATTTATCTTTTCCATTATGTACAAATTTCTTACTGAAGTCAAACCAAAACCTAAAAACCTACTATGCAGATTAGAAAGAGCGACAAAATTTAACCCCATGTTTGTATATATATGTCATTTTTTAAAGGCAGGACTTAAAGGCAGCAAAATTTACCATTTTGATGAGTTGTTTGACAACACAGGGCTCAGTAAAGCAATTAACAACATGTGAAGCATAGAAAAAATGCACACAATTAGGAAGACAAACAGTAAAATAAAGACTATCTCCTCTGGAGAAAAGTAAGCTGCAATTTCCCTGCTACCTGAATTTGGTTCATTACTAAAGGGAGTGCTGAAGATCTCCCTAATGAAGAAAAATTATCAGACCGTAAGGAAAATATATAATACTACATCTGCTCCATTAAGGATGGCAGCTATAATTCTTTTAAACATGAAGGTTTAGCTTGAACCAAATAACTTACTTTCACTCTATCTAGAAAACATAATCCTATCCCTTCTTAAAGGCCTGGGTGAAATTTAGCAGGCTAAACACACTTTAGCTTGGTAATGCTTTAGAAAGACCAAATTAAGAGAGAGAAATCAAAATCACAGGATGAACATGGTATCTTAACACTATGATTGCTATAATTTATTCCATGGCAAACTAGAGTTCAATCCAGATTATTCTGTGGATAGTTCCTACTAAGTTCAGTAAAATTTAGATCAGATCTTTCTGACGTAACAGTCACAATATATATAGGTGTGCACCTCTATTGATCAAGTGCTCATATTATACCAGATCCATTATTTTATAATTTAGTGTAATAATTTTTTACAGTAGTGTGCTTCCTAGACCTGTATTCAACGGACTGTCCTTAAGATTTCTAGATTCAGTGATGGATTCTGCAAATGGTACTATCTCTCTTTTTAAGCATTTCCTGTGAGGAGCAACATCTCTGATAGTTAGTACAGTATCCCAATGGAGTAGCAAGTATTGACTAAATTCACATTTCCCACCAATTAATTTAGTATCAAAATATTACTCTTCTGCCCACTATCTGGGTAGAAGAGTTCACCTTATATCGTGAACTAGGTTGTTGATGTTAGCAAGATAGTATATAAAATATAACAATGCTATATTTTTGTAGTGATGAGCTGGTACTCTAAAGAGATTTTTAGTAAGAAAATTCTACTTGAATTAGGTATGAATACTTCCTTAAGTTTCAGTACAGGTAAAATTCATAGCAACAGTAGAATTATTTTCCATAAAAATGGAATTTTAGATCAAGATCTTGAACTATGAGCATGCAATAAAAATAGAATGACCCATGTTTTTACCACCTTTAAACTATTTTCTTCATTATTAGATGCTTATAGAAGATGATTGTTTTATTTTTCTTGGTTTTTTTTTTTTTTAATTTTCTCCCCTAAAGAATAGATTCATCTTGGAAGTTTATCTCAAATGTTGAATTCTATGCTTTTTAATTTTAAACAATTGCCACTTTACTCTTTGCAGCTCTTTGAATTGACTTTGAATCAAGATCAGAAACTACAATAAAAGAACTTCCTACTGTACAGTTTTATATTTTTCTATGTGGGAGAGTTAACATGTTGAAAATCTTAATATTATTCAATATCAGTTGCACTAAAAAGATACAAATGTAGGAGCTTGCTGTCACTTCTTTTCATGTACTTTGTTGGAGGAAAAATATATTTTCAGGAACACACAAAATTTACAAAAGATAATGTTTTTAAGACAGGAAAACATTATTATTTTATTATTTCATCTCATTGTTCAAAGCAAACAATATGTGTATAGCAAAAAAAAAAAAAATCGAATAGGGAAAATGAGTATCTGAAGAAAATCCTAGTCCTGTTACTGTACAGAGTAGGACCCTTTTCCTGTTCCAGATACTTGTCGGCAGCTTGAATATTTCGAGCTGTTGAAGCTGTTCATGCCTCGCATATTTGCTCCTTGTGGTTTTAATTTGCAGGGATGCGGGCTGCTGAGGCAGCTGCGGGCGGGGCGCGGCGGCGCGGGCGGGAGATGAAAGCGGCGGCCGCGGCTCCTCCCGCGGGGCGCTGGCCGTGACCTACTTCGGGCAGCAGACACGGCACGGGCACGGCCGCCGCTGCCGCCCCCGTCAAAACAAACCTGCCCCCCAGCACCTCAGACCGATCGGGGACCCTCCGCTCTGTCAGCGCCGTCTGACTGCTCTGATCTGCCGGCTGATGGCAGGTGGATGAAAGGGGATCGCTGAGACAATTAACCCTGCGTTCGACAGGTTCGCTGGCACAAAGCAGAACGGTTTGTGCCTCGCCTTGGAGAGCGCTGAAAAAGCAGCGTTCGATGATTGTCATGACAAAGACGAGAAAGAAAAGCAGAGGATGAAAACATGGTCAGCTTAATATCCATGAAAAAAATTCTGCCCTAAGCGTCACATCCTCCCTATTAAATTCTTGGTTCTACCCTCGGTAATGTTGTGTTTCTACAGCATCATATATTCTGTGATTAATAAAAGCACAGCTAAAAACAGCTGGGAAAAAAAAAAAAAAAAAAAAAAAAAAAAAAAAAAAAAAAAAAAAAAAAAAAAAAAAAAAAGGTGCATAAAAACCCCCTAGTGGTGCCTAAGAAAGTCCCGATTTTTCAATAAACTAGTGACAACATGCTCAACAAACTTGGTATCTTTAAAAGAAAGGATTCCAAAGTGACTAGGTTAATAATTAAGATTGTTTCTTCTTTGGTGCCCTCCATGTGATCTGAGTCTTATGCTTACCAAAGGCTGACTAAAGCCACTGAGGCAGGGCACCCATGGCAACATTTTCAGAGGTACCTAGCTGAAGTTTCTTGCAACAATTATTTATTAAACCATTGTTATTGTTATTATTAATATTATGATTGCATTATTTTGATATGTTTTTGGCAATTTTGAATAGCATCAAGAGTATATATTTGCATTCCAACAGCCACTGAGATAGACAAATTCCATACTCCACATGAAAAAAGTGTGAGGATTGCTCTTTTTTTTTTTTCTAATTGACTATGGACTTTTTCTTTTTTGAAATGGAAAGCTGGTACATGAAGGCAGCAGACCATAGAAATCTATCCTACTGTATGCTTAAGTACTAAAATAATATTCCCTACTAGAATTTCTTTCTATGAGAATCAATAGGTTTGGGTGAATAGATGACTGCTGCTACCTGTGGTGGCCAGTAATTTATTGGCAATTTGTGAGAAAGTTGTAAAATACTTCATTTCATGGGGTTTTTTTTTTTTTCTTATTATAGCTAAAGTAGCTGTAAAAAAATGCTATTGTCTGGTTTTAGGAATTGAGAATGCATAACATGACATTAACATAAAAGGGGACAAAGTGCATCAGATAACACAACCCCCTCATAAAAAAGAGAAAATGCTTTCCTCTCCTTTACAGAAAGGAGATCCTTAGAGATGTAATGATGTGTAGCATTGAGGGCCACATCTCTGTATTAGTGATATTCTGATATTCTGATATTCTACAATGGCTGACATATTTGCCTGAGACCCCTGACACACCTAAGTATCTGCTATTTTGACTTATTTTAGGAGGAGAGATTCTCAGAAAAGGTAAAAAGAGATGGATAACTTTTGGCAACGAACCTGCTCACAAACAGAGGCAGATCCACCAGGGGTCATCTGGCTTGGCAGAAATGCAGCTCAGTGGTGAGAGGAGCCAATTACTCTGGTGCAGTTGGCCCTAGAATGTCCAATAGCACACTGGGTTGTTTCTTATTGTGAGTCTGGGTTCTTTTAGTCTCTCCAACATGCCATGGATTCTGGACCTCCATGGTGCAATGTTGTGCCTTTGGGCATAGTAAACTCTCAGAATAAAAAACAACTGGAGTGAGTAGGGTGCCTTTTGTTTTATAAATCTCTGTTTTTATAGTAATTTTGCTTCTTTGGACCTGCCACAGACATAGCCTGAGCACAACTGGAACCTCCTGCTCCTGTGTTAAATGAAGCAGTGACAACCTAACAGCTGATCTAGAATCTTTGTCTTGGACAGGATTAATCTTTTTCAGATTAGATCCCTAGAATTTATGCTTTTAGTCTAACTCTTATCTCTCTAAAAAAATAAGGTTTTATACAATCTCTATCAGCAGAGAGAGAGAGAGAGACTTTCAAAAAGAAGATATAACTGTCTAAGAGATGCTTAAGAGGAGGAAGACCTTCTAGAAATATGCATCCCGCTCTGCAAAAGACATATTTGCAAACTTTTCTCCACTATCAAAAAGGAAAAAAAAAAAAAAAAAAAAAAAAAAAAAAAAAAAAAAAAAAAAAAAAAGGAAAAATCACAGACTGAAACCAAACTACAACCCACCAATCTTATAAGAAAAACAAATAATCTCTTGCTTCTTCTCAGTATTCTCAGCAAGGAACTCAAATACTTTTAAGAATATAAAAGACTTTGTGATGGGTTTGGGCGTTGTTATTTTAAGCATTCCCTTAAAACTTTTAAATCCTGATACAGCATACATATTTTGTAAGAACATGGTGTGACTCTTGGGGATGGTGTTGTGCCGAGCCAGGAGTTGGACTTCATGATCCTTGTGGATTCCTTCCAACTCAGCACATTTTGTGATTCTGTTTCTGTGATTCTATGATACTTTTTACAAAGATGATTGTACTGACATAGAAGACTTTGAAGTGTTGTCAATTTTACCAAAAGTATCTTACAGTATGTCATTATAATTTCTTAGTAGTCTTTTCGGTATTTAACAAAAAATGGGATTTGTTTAAGCTTTTTTACTTGTTTTGTTTTGGGTGGTTTTTTTTTTCATTATTTAATATTGCATAATCCTTTTTCTGTTATTTATCTAATGTAATAGAAAAATTCAGTAAGATTCATTACAGAGAAAGCCTTGTTTGTTTTTTTTATTCCATGGTTAATTTTGGAAATGGATACCTATTTATTAGAGTCATTTAGACAGGCTGTTAATATAGAAATTTTCTACAAGAATGTTCTCTTGGTGATGTATGTACAATAATAGAAAAAAAGCCTTATAAAATGAGATTAAGTAAAATAAATGGAAAGCACTCCACTGTTCTTATATACTGATCTCTTTAAGTTTTTCACTTCTTTTAAACATCTTTTGGACTACTCTTTTTACTTCTGGGACTCTTTTCAAGTACCAATATTAGGTCCAAAGAAAATAAGTAAAGAAGTCTGTTTAGTTTCCATCATACTTGGCAAGTGAAAATTCTGAAGAACTGAAGGTCTGAACCAGAGTAACAGCTGTATCCCTCAGTTTTCTCTTTTTCTTAGAATACAATTGTATTTCAAAGATATAAACAAAAAACTCGAAAAATTAAATGCAGAAGCTTTTTTTTAATATTTTAAAGAAATAGCTTCATAAAATTATTTACTTTGGAAATGTTTTTCAGAGCATCAAGTTCAACTGCTAACTCAGCTCTGCCAAGTCCACCACTAAACCATGACCTTAAGTGCCACATCTACATGTATTTAAAATACCTCCAGGGGTGGTGACTGAACCACGTCCCGAGTAGCCTGTTCCAATATTTGACTACCATTTCTGTGGAAAAGTTTTTTCTAATATCCAATTGAAACCTTCCTTGGCAGAACCCGAGGTAATTTTCTCTTGTTGATGAGATATTAGTCAATGTTTCCACAAGAATTAAATAATTAAAAAAAAAAAAATAGCACAATAAGACCCTGGAGCAATAAAACTAGGACATTAACTAAAGTATCTCAAAATTTTAAATAAGTGGTTGCCCTGGTACCCCTGTGCAAATGACAGTGTCTCTTGGGACTGCTAAAGGATACAGTTTTAATAACAGAAATGCATTATTTTGTTGTTTTTATAATGAGAATAATTCTAAATGAGAGGTACAGATTGATTTTGCTGTGCTGGTCACTTTGAAGATTAATTTTCAAAATATTTATATTTCATTTTGACTAAATCAAAACATGATTTCTGGATAAGCTGAGAGGAAGAGTAATTTAACAATCTAAATATGCTTTGAATGAACTCAATAATTGTATTGTAATTGCTGTTAAGTGTGTGTTACTAAATTGCTTAGACTGCATCTCAGTTTGTGTGAAGATGTATTCAAACACCATGAACATAACAAGAGAAAACTAAACAGCCCTCAAGTGTATATATGACATGCAAGTCCTCAGAGTAAGAGGCATTTTATTTTTTATTGTCATGCAGCAGAATCCTAATTGCCTTATGTTGACTATGCCAACCACTCTACCTCTCATCTGATTTTCTTCATGTTATTATGATGGAATGTGAACCAAGACTTCCTTGTTTTACTGCTTTTAAGTACTAGTCTCAGACACTAATATCTGCTTCTGTTGTTCTAGCCTTTAATTTAGTCTTTTGTACAGGAAGTGGCCTATTTAATGTCCTCTCCCTTTTAGTGGACTAAACCTAGCTTGAAACTTCTAAAAGGAACAGCTGCCTTTTGGTAAAACACAACAATCACTGGACACATTCCCCTATCCTTCCTGGGAGTGAGGACAAGGATGGGTTGTTAAATCAGAGACAGACATTTATTGTGCTAGCAGGTGGCTCTGCCACAACCTTTTGTCCACACAAGATCCATGTCATCTTTGTCTAGGACTTGGTTTCATTCATGGAAGACAAAATCTTGGCACAACTGACCCTACAAGTTGAAATTCTTAAAGTTTCTGGGGAAAAAATATTAAAATAAAAGTGATAGGTCATAACATGTAGTCTAGATTTTGATTCTCCAGTAGTCTTCTCCCTGGCTTGCCCAGACTGCACAGTATAATTCCCAGGAAAAATTGTTCTCATCTTCCTTATGAGCCAGGGTGTGTAACAGAAAACTGCAGCAGTGTAAAAGAGCTGGCAGGCCCAGCATCTCTAATGCTTGTGGAGAGGCCAGAGCACCCATCAGTAACTACTGACCTCTTTCATATTGTTCTAAACTTTGCTATTGGGAATGACAGCTGCAGTCAGATCAGGTATTAGATATTTTGTTGCTTGTTTTCCTCAGTATTATCACCACTTTCCAATGCAATCATCAGAATAATGAGAAGTTCTTGCCATGGGGATTGAGATGAAGGTGAAAGTTCCCTTTGGGTTCCAGTAACATGAGCCAATGCAGAAATGTTTTTGAGAGAGCATGTTATGGGGAGGAAAAACCTTCAGCTTATGTCCCCTCATGTGTGGTTTGTAACTGCATTGAGTGGCACATAACCAAAATGATCTTTCTTTGAGTTGAACTGTGCATTCATTATGATTTCTTTTAAAGACAAGACTCATCATATTGCACCAAAATTTATAAATTTCGTTCATTAAAATAGTTTTAATTCTTCTGTATCCAGAATATCCTTCTGAGGCCTTTACAAAATGTGACTGTCTTTCTGTCAAACAAGATTTCCTGAAATAAAAGGTATCAGTTTTCTAGGAAATATGTTGGCCTCTTGCCTACTCATTCTCAACAAAGCATGCCACTGTTAGTGTCCTGGCTATCTGAGACCATCTTTCTCCCAGAAAGTGTTGCTTGTCTGAGGTGAGTCAGTATTTTAATGCCTAGGCACAATATCTGAGTGTGGTAGCAAAGTGCTTCTTTTTAAGACAATTGCATATCTACTCTATTTTCACTTTTAACCACATTTTGATAAATGATAATAATATCCTCATGCACAGGATGACTTTCTTTTTATTTGTAACCTAATATCAGTGTCAGATTTCATACAACCAGAATCTGAGGAAGCAAGTTCTCTCTATCTATATTTGTAATTCTCAGTTAGCTATTGATAATTCAGTAAGGATATTAAGAATAGTTTCTAATGTAAATTATATGTATTATATATATATGTTGAATGTTAATATCTGGTTGTACTTTACTATTGGTTTGGATGTTAATACTTTCTTCCCTGCTTGACCTATTACTGATAGTGTGGTCTGATGGGCTGTGGGCAGGAGGACTCCACATCTCTCACCATTGCATGGCTTTCTCTAGCACTTCTGCCACTGGCCTGAAGAGTTGAAGAGATGCTGGCATGTAATGGAAAGGCAGGAGTTCCATGCACTTCCTGTAACCATGTGGGCACAATGAGGTACTGATGAGGCAAATTGTCTTGGACCCCGCAGTAAATTTCAGTCTCTGGATGAATAAATATCAGATTCTTTTCTATGACTGTCTTTTCCCCTTAACAGGCTGGCACAATTCCCTAAGAGACATTTCATTCTAGTCTTTTACTCCCTTAACAAAAAAAATGGAAACTTACCTTCTCAGCAGAGGTTGGTGAAAATATATGAATCTTTTTTAACCTTTAATAGGTTTAAGGGGTTTTTTTTAGTTAATGTTGAAATTAAGCCATCAGTGAAACTGCAACACATAGGTATTTAGAGGAACACCTGTAATAAAATCATTCTGGGGAACAGAAGTTATAAATGTCAAAGGTAGCAGGAGATACAGAAGTTTTAGAGAATATCACCAGGTCCTTCCTAACTGTTTGACTACCAAGGTTTTGCATGTATTCTTCACTACAGAGCAACTTTTCTCAGGGTAGGTTTTCCTTGGTATAGGTCCTTGTGCATAACCACAGTGCATTGAATAACATCAAAACTTTGTGCTGGATTGCTACTAACTATATTTTTCCAAGGGTGACATTTTTGCTACTGGACTTTTGGACCTTCCTATGTTGAATTATTAGTACAGATAAATATCTATCCACTATTCATAGCACATCTATCTTGTCTGGATGTTTTGGGCAGTTTAGAAATGTTGATAACTGGAAACAATTTCTCATCAAAGACAAGCAGAGTATTAAATAATTAATCTTTCAAAAGAATAACAGAAATATATGAGGAGCATTCATAATTCTGAAATTCAGATACCCTATTCCGTTACTTGAACAAGCCAAATTACTACATCTAGTGCAGGGAAAACAAAAAGCGAAGACTCAAGGCACAAGGCACAATTGTCTTCATTCCTTAATTCTTAGTTCACAAATGGTGTGGTATAGACCCACTATTCCAGGTGATAGAGGTAATACTTGTTTTAATGCCTGTATAGACATCTAGGGCTCTCCAGGGTGTGACTCAGGTGATTTAAAACAGAACCACTCTCAACTGAGATTTCATAGAATCATGGAATCATGGAATGGTTTTGGTTGGATGGAACCTTAAAGCTACAACCCTCCTGCCATGGGGTATTTTTTTTCTGGGTGCTGAGAAAACAAACCAAGGAAGATATTGCAGTAAATAAGCAGCTTTGTGCTGGGAGATTTCACCACTCACAGTTGATATTCAATCTTGTGTGCAAGCTAGGCAAGGTTTTGACAAGTAAAACAGCAGGATGTTTTGACTTAATTTTTGGGTCTCTTTACTTTTTCTCTTACTTTAAAAGAATGAAAGTGAAATCAGAGGATCTCACAATTTTATCTCTGTGATACACTATTTTTTCATCAAGTTAATTTGTTATTTGTGGCTTCATTGTAACTGCGGAGTGGAAAGGGGGCATGGATAATAAGAAAAATGAAAATAAAAACTGTTTTTGTGTAAGTTCTTTTCCTTTCTAGCTGGGAAAGTTCAATAGACAAATTTTGTAATATGCAGAGCGTGTGTAAAAGATATTTACAAAGACTTTAGGGATAGCTTTACATTTTTGTGTGTTTATGTAAAACAGAAAAAAGTTCTTTTAAGAACCCAAGTCAACAGTTAAAAATCTAAAGTGAAATTGTGCATAAACATAACTATAAAAAGTTAAAACCAGGGAAAATTTCTCATCTCACCTCCAAAGCAGAGTTTAAGTGTTCACTGAATGCTTTACGAAAATTATATTGAAATGTAATGTTGAAATTATATCCTAAAGGAGGAATTTAATTAACTGTACTTACACTCAACAGTTTAGAGACATTGAAGCAGATATGAATGATAGTGTGTAAACTATGTAGGCAGCCTTAAAAGGAACTGAAGTTCACATTAAAGTTTTTATCCTATTACTTAAAGCTTTTATGGAAGTATCCTTCCTCCACTTGTAAATAACCTGCATTGCATCCAGTGGTTCTCAAGGCTGGGCAAGGAATGCAACTCTGCCAGCACAATAGCTGAAACACAATTGTCTGTCTTCAGGGTGGGCAGAAAGTTGGGAGCAGCAGCTGGAGCATTAGAGGAACTGACAAGTTATGTTTTTATGACCTGCTTGAAAAAATCTGTTTCGACATTTCAGGAATTACCACAGCTTCTGGGAAAAGCCAAGCATGTAGTCTGATCCCAACAAGCCAGTGCTCTGCACTGAAGTTTAATTAAGCCACCTACTGAGAAAGCCACCATAGGGGAAGCTCCTCTCTGAGCATCGGATTTGCAAACCAGTGGAGAGCATCCAGGGAAGACAGCAGTTTCAACACCCAATATATTTGCCCTAGTTCCTAGGAATTACACGCCCTACTTCTTATGAATTATGCATATTGAAAGCTCAGGAAGGAATAATCTTCACAAATTTAGTCATTACAACGCTGAACTAGTCAGTTTATCAATCTATAAATAAAGTATATGTTTTACCCACCCTACTAGTTTAGTTTTGTAATTGAGTATTATAGTTAGATGTTAATTAGTTTACAGATTGTCATTACCATGATCTATTTACTTTTTAAGCTTCTTCTGGTTTAGTTTTAATCCATCACTATCAGTGAATTTTCAGAAAGCTTCACGATGTGATGCAGTATGTCACTTGTGTCCTTAGATAGCACAATATAAGAATGAAAACAGGCACCATGCCAGAGAACAAAGATCATTAGATGGAATTAAAGAATTTTCATGTAATAGGTGTTAGTTTATATTACATTAGAAAATGAGCTCTTAACTATAACTTATTTCCAAACAATTCAGTTATGTTTTCACATAATTTTTCTTTAAATTTTTGGTAAAATACATTATGAAGAAATTATGAATTATTTTTAAATAAACATTGTGATGATGTCAGTGGGACAGTTCCTGCAAGTTAAAATTACAAGGTCTGGGGCCAGATATAAAAAGTTTATGCGAGGTTTCTTAAGTGTAAGTACAGCTTGGTACTCTTTGGAGCTTGCTAAGATTAGTTTGTAGACCATAAAAGGAAGTGATACATGACTAACTCCTCTTTCTTCTTGCCTCTTTGTCTTTCTTCTCACTTGTTACTGTTTTTAGAATCAGTCCCATGCTCTGCCTGGTGCTTTTTAATTTTGAAGAACAACCCAAGTTGTAGTTTTGAGACACCTCTTCAAAAATGTCTTCCCCAACCATATATCTGCTTTATTGCTCTGTTCCATGCACCACTTCAAAAGGTACAGCGTGCACCTGTTTGTTAGAGATGGTGCCTTATTTTACCTTGCAAGGAATCCTTTCATTCAGGAAAGCATGATAACTTGAAGATATTTGGATTTTTGTCAAATGCCAGCATTTATGGTTTTTGGTAGTAATCAGCCATTTTCTAAAATTGGAGGAAATAAAGGATTTCTATATTGATCTCAGGCTTAACCTTATCTTAACAAAAGTCCTGCGGATGTAAGAGGATGTTATTTTCCTATATGGGCTACATAAATGCTTAGAATTCATCTTTCATTGGCATATGCAGCTCACCCTGGTGAAGCCTTGTTTGCCAGGAAGTTTGCAGTTTTTAAAAACTTAAATGTCATATATAGAAGATATGAAACAGGCAGTGCTTTCCATACATGAATTCTCTGGCTTGCCAGTGAAAGGTAGTGATACACTCATCTAAGAATATTTAGTAATTTAATAATTTCTGCAGAATACGTGAAGAGGGGCAATGAGGGTCTTCAATTTACTGGAAAAACACTGGCAGGATTTTTTGAATTATGAAGAAATTCAATAGCCAGGGAGCTGTTTTCCGTAACAGCTTCACTTGTTTGAAGATTGCAATGGTATTTCTCTGGTTTTGAGTTTAAAGATTAAGCTCAACCTCCACTTCAATCACAGGAAAAAAATACACTGGCTTCCTTGAAAATTAGGACGACAATTTACTTGTTTATCTACTACTGAAAAGTATATTCTTTAATTCTTCAAAATCATAACTTCAAAAAAATTTTATTTAAACCATTTCCTGCTTGCCAGAAGTGCTGACATAAAAAAAAAAGAGAGAGAATATTGCAGAAAGCATAGCAGAATTAAAATCTTCAAAATTACTCTTGGTTTGAAAATACGGTATAGAAATACTTGTTCTTCATAGTAAAATTTTAAACACATCTACTAAAGAAAAGGCATGAAATAACTGCATAAATGCAGTTTATACATACCTGCATGCAAATGTCATATTTTAAAATTACATTATTTTAATTGCTGTAATTCAGAGGTGTTAGCAGAGTATTAAAGTGAGATAATAGCTTTACAACTGTAAGTAACAATCACTATTACCATTAAAGGGTTTTTTTACATTCAAAATTCTGTGGCTTCATTAAAAACAAGGATATACAAGGTGTTTACACTAGACATGTGTATATGTGCCGAAATAGTTAAATAAATAACTAGAACTAATAAGATTAAGATCCTGAAGAATGGACTATGCAGGCAAAAGATCCCCAGATTAGTTTGGTCAGACACACACAGGTTCTTAAAAGAAGCTGCCTATAGGCTTAGAAGCTTGAGCAACTGACAGGCAGAATAAGAAAAACAACATAAGACATGAGATAGCTGGGCTCTAAGTCACATTTAAACACCCAGTAAATGGATCTCTGCAGAGGTGAAGCTTTAGCATCTGTGGGTTTAGTCCGACATGCCAGCTGCATAGGATATGAGCACAAGGCTGGCTGCAGGGATCAGGGCAGGATGCAGGGAGCAGCTGTGACACAGTTGATGTTCAAGGGTCATATGTTCTTCCTGGTTTTCAGTGTGTTGTGGATTTTGTCCACAAAAATGAAACCAATATACTAGGTAAGGAATGACTATAGCAGCTCCTCCATAGAGTGCAAAGTTCAGGCTGGCAATGCCACAGAGTCACAGAAGGAATAGTTTATCCATATATAAATAATAGGAAATGAATCAGTGACCCAATTTTATTTGTTTTGATTTAGCGTATGGGTCCTTCTTTACAGAGTTGCTAAAACAAGATGAGTTTCAGTCACCTGACTAAGATCATCTGTTTGAGAACATTGATTGGATTAGTTAGTTCAAGGTTTCTTACACATGACCCCAGAGCACTTTAAGAAATACTCTTTATCCAGTTGTAGATTTTATGACAACAATACTTATCATAAGGAATAGTCTTTTCAAAATTACCTATATATGCTGAAGGTGCTATAAATGTAACTTCTGATCATGCCTAAAATTAAAATAGCTACTTATTTACACTTTAGTTGAATTTGAGGAGAAAGCATGCTTGGGCCTTTTGGTTTTGTTTTTGGCATGTACACGATTAGGACAGAATCTTAAGTAAGTTGGATTAGTGTCCTTGTGTAGTCTGCAAATAGGATATCTATAAATAACCTTAAGTCTTAGTTTAGTTTGTATTTTAATATGTTCCAGGATTGTGACAACAGGACCAGAGTGAGAGTATGAGGTGACCATGAGGTAAATTTTATATGATGCAAGAAAAATGACCTGGGGCTGTTTCTCATGAAACTAACTTCATTTCAAGGCCATTCCATAGCTTTTTCTCAGGAAGAAGATAATAGATTATATTCATTTTTATTCCAGTTGACCAGTAGCTGGCTCTTGGAGCACACTTTGTCTGAATTTAGAAAATGGAGATAAAGATAAATTCACATACCAGAGAAGGGAAGGTATAATAACAACTGACAGGTATATCAGATTATTCATTTGTCATAACATCAAAAGAGCTTCAGCTGAAAGTAAAGAACAGCAGGAAGGTTAAGGATCATGTACTTTTGGGACTGTTTTGACATGACAGCATGAATCTTTGTTTGCTTGTTCAATGAGTTATGACCTTCAAAGTGCTACAGGAATGAAGACATGCAAATGTCGAGAAAAAGTCTCTCTTTAGGAGACTGCCAGTGTTAAAAATGGTTATTGCTGATTGCCTGAGTTTCAGTGGAGAAAGGAGAAAGACAAGTGTCATCACAAGATCTGTTGACTTTCTTGATTTTATTGAAATAACTTTTTAAGAATCAGAATTTTATGTTTCTTGAAAAATATTTGCTTCATACGGGAAGAATTGCCTTTGGATTCTGGAGCTCTTTTGCCACCTTAAAAAAGAACTAGAGGAGGGAAATCCCACAAAAATCAAACTATGCAAGTGTTCACTGGGATCTGCAACACTTCAGATGTAGTTCTTCTGAACTACTGCATCTGAGTTCCAAGATTTCAACTGCTCTTGTATGCATTTTATCTTTTATAAAATTTACTGGCTAGTACAATTTTAAATGAAAAGTTCAATGCTTTTCAGTAGCATGCAAAAAAAAAAATCATTATTTTTCACTTGTAGATGATAAATAAATATGATTTAGCCAAAAATAAAATGCAGTTTTGTCTCAGATTTTTTTAGAGGTGGATGGCATTTATTGGCAGTCTCACAGAAAATAAAAACAACCAGAAGGAATAAGATTCCTTAGAATAGAAGCCAAACATATTGTCTGCCCAAAATGGTAGGTTGGAGAATGCTAAATACAGGAAGAACTAAGTCTGAAATTTACGCAGATGACTCCTTACTGCATTAGAACTGATTTAGAGAAGCTGAAATCTCAGCTTTTGACACTGATGTCTGTTTTAGTACCAGGCAAGTCACTAATTTTTGTGCATTTTTTTCCTGATCAAAAAGGCTGTTCAGATTTTGCAGATGGTCAGTGACAATTTGGAAGCTCTGGGTGAAGTTTTGTGCTGCTGATGTGTGCACAAGTGGGACGTGGCACACAGTGATCCCGCTGCCGGACAAACAACACACAAATTAATTTCTCAGTAATAAAGGTGTCAAGAGCGCAGCCTTCTGTCTGTATTTTTCTAAAAGTCTATATGAATGGTAACAAAAATAGACCTAAAAGGGACAATTCAGCCTTCTCTCATGTGGGATTTTTCTGGGCACTCTTTCCTATGAGTTAATCTTTGCAACTAAAATCTCTAGAAGGATTTGCCAACATCAGAAAAAATACTCTCTTAATTTGAGAATACAAGGATGTAAGTACTGGCTTGATCACAGCATTTTTTAAATGCAGAGCATGAATGGGAAAACTAACTACAATTAGAGCAGGGAAGGACTGACACAAGATTTAGCCAAAAAATTCACTTTATGATAAAAATGTTTTGAGCTTTTTTTCTTGTCTCTCCTGTCCTTTAATTTTGAAATTGTAATTGAAGTAGAGAAGCTGTTTTTCAAATTATAGTGTGTGATTCCTAGAACTGGCATATTTCTGCTCATTTATAATATTTAGAGATCACAAGAAGATAATAGAATTGCTTTAGTGATGTTAGACTTTTATGTATTTTTTTTCCTGGCCTGCTAAAACGTTTTACTTCTCACCCTTCTTTGTGTACTTCAGTTCAGTGACAGTGGCTTGTTGCTGTTGGTTTTGTTGTTGTTGCAGTTACTAAAGGTTATTTAAAGTCTCATATGGCAAACAGTTTCACAAAGCTTCAAGGTGACTTAAATTCAGGGTCATTATTTGTTCATTTGTACACTCCCGAGCAACTAGATGATGAATTCATAGTCAGTAATTTAAAAAGGAAAAAAATAATTTCTGTTACCTGTTTCTGGCTTAGTGAGTTAGCAAACAGGATTGAGTAAAAATAGGACAGTTAATCATCTATAGTACATACAGCAAAGCTGTTTGTGACTGGGAATAGGTCACTTGTGATCTCTCATGTCTCAGTCATTGTTGTGCCCATGTTAGAGCACCAATGGAGTTATTGCCCCACAGGTAAAGTGAAAGAGACACACAGAATCCTCTGGACTCTACCATCCCCACCAAATCATAAATTTGCTTCCTTCTTGGAGCAGCAGATCGAAAATGTAAAACTGGGATGGGTGTGTGTATGTGTATCCAAAATCAAACACAATGCAGCAAATCAGAAATGCTATTTAGATGAAACATCTGTATAGATAAAACCAGACTTTTTTGGACTGAACCAGTCTCTTTGTTACCTCCCTGCCCACAAAAAAGGGTAAGAGTGAGCAAGATGAAGTAATGACATTTGTGGATTCTTTTCATTTGAAATAAAATGAGCAGTTATAAGTGTCTGCAAAATAGAAAAGATGCCCAGTATTTTAGATATAGTGGGCTGTCTTCTTGAACTAGTTTCTTTTCAGATATTCACTTAGTTCCTGATCTGCCTCACTTGCAATACGCTGAGCAGCATTTTAGGGAAAATGCTGTATTCAAGATGGACATTGGCAACTTATTTTGAGATGAACATTGTGGACACAGCCTGTGCTGAAGGCTTAGCATGACTAATGAGACTCAATGAGACATGAAGTATTGTCCTCCCTCCTGAAAATGAAACAACTCTATTATATGAGGGACAGCTGCCTTTCAACTGTGCAACAGCTCATCGCACAGATTTTTGTACGTAGGTAAATGCAGGCAGGTGTTACCTGTTCCTCCCTCAGTGTACAGGAAGTGCACCTTATTATCAGGATGATGGATAAATTAACTGTCCAATTAACCCTCTTCCACCATCATCTTCCACAGAGTATTCAGTGCTTTCTTCTATGTCCCATATCCATGACTGCATGGATCATACCACACATTTCCCAAGATAGTGGTATCATTGTCTGCCTTTAGGAGCTTATCTTGCTAAGTTTATTTTACCACCTTATTCAGCAAGCACAGGTCACTTGTGAAAATGAAAACAAGACATTTCTCAAATACAACTGATAATATTGACAAATATTAACAGAAAAAATACATCATAATTTCAAAACATCTTCCCTTAATTCTGACAGAATTCAGTAGGATAAGGTTTTTGTGGTATTTTGTAAGCATGTGCAGTCTAAGTCATATAGCTCAATAAGGTTATAAAAAAGTATGGTACACCAAGCTGATTGGAAAATATTATAATTTCACTATTTGTTCTCCTTAGCTCATGCTTCCATCATTTAGAAGCCCAGAACAATTTTGAGTCCCTAAATGTAACATTAAGAAGTGTATTAAGCTATGCTGTAACAAATACTGGAGATGCTCCCGTTCCCACTGATTGTGAGACCTCAAATTTATTTTGGTCACTGATACATTCCTTCTGTTCTTCCCATGAGAGAATGCATCTGATGTTTTGAATTGTGTATTCCCTATATCGTTTCTATGTCTCCAATCAAATGGACTTTATTTTTACTTATTGTCACAATAAAAATAATTTGAAAAATGAAAAACTACTAAATTATAACTATTATGTGACTTTAGTAATTTTTTCATTGTCTCTTGATCTATTCTGAAATATGAGATATTTTATCCTCCAGCAAATTTTCAAGTAATTATTTTGGATACTAAACAAGGAATAAAAAAATTATTGTAATTTTTGGGGGTTGTTTTGTTCTTATTTGGAGAACTGAATTATGAATAAATAGAGGAAGAATAGTTTCTGAAAACTGAAGGGGAAACCCATGTATGCAAATCCTAGACAGCAATTGCCATTCCAGGATATCTTGCAGGCCTGATTTTGGAAAAGGTTCAAAAGTTAAGAGATTCACACCTTTAAATATATTGGTATCTTTGGATATATGTATGGTATCTATCAAAAAGATTATTCTAAGGGCAATTTTCTTTGTAGTAGTCCCACTTTGATATTAGACACACTAGAAAAGCATAAATTCATTCTAATCTGAGTTTATAATAGTTATTCATATTTTATAATCTTTTTTCTAAAACAGAATACTGAGCCTTTGTCTTGTAGTTTCAGAATATGACCACAAATACAGTTCAGATCATTCCAGAACTAAAGTCTCAGGTACATATTCAATAAAAGATGATTGTCAGCTTTGTCATAATCTTTTGGGGTGAATGCCTTTCAGATCTGTAAGAAGTCCATAAACTGAAGCTGAATGAATAGCTTGTCAGTGTAGAAAGAATCTGTATCAAGAAAGTATAGTAGAATAATGATCTAAAAAAATATTAGTTTTCATTCATGCATGAAAGTGACCTGTTGGCTCCTAAAAGATGATCTATGATTAGATTCATTTTCTTCCAAGTAGATTAAAAATGAGACCTTATAAATATCTAGATATAAATTCATGGTAAAATTATTAACCTGATTAATTGCTTAAATGGGACAGATTATTCCAATTAAGTCTTCAAATATGTTACAGGAAAAAATAATATCACACCTCATAAAGACAATATTCCTTTTTTGAGGTTTTTTTTTTTTTTTTGAACATTCAAGAGTTCATAAAAACATAGTAATTATATTTTTTGCTTTCAATTTATATATGCTGATAAAAGGCTACACCCTGATTCATTTATATGGTCATGTGTGCAACTAACAAACAGTGAGATTGAGGACTTTCCTAATCAAGATCTGAGACTGGTACTTCTTGCTATTAAAGGAAAAATCACATATTATCATCTTCTTCACTTTTTTATAATTTTTGTTTCATTCTTCAAGGAATTCTATGCTTTGAAACTAAAAGACTGTTGTTGATATGAGGTTGCACTTCAAGGAAAGGGTAGCTTTACACTTTTGGCTGCTCCATGTGCACACTCTCCAAGACCAATTGCCAAAAAGGCTTTAATTTAGGTATGGTGTGATAGGTGCTCACTCCCTGGTTCTTCTTCATTACAAGGTCAAAACTGAATGATGATTTTTCTTCATGTTATCAATTATATACTGAGAACCTAGTAAACACAAGCTGAAACTGTATTTACAATGCCATCTGGGAAAATATTATTATCACTGTATTGCTGGAAATGTTTTGATAGGCTGATTAAATTAATGAAGGAAATTCCCTGGAAAACAACTTCCAAGAAAACTTGTGTTATTTCAGATGCAGTCAACTGCCTAAATATATATATATATATATATATTATATGTTATATATGTACTTCTTTTCTGTAATTTACAAAATCCTTCATGCTGAAATGGCTGGAATTAAATGCTGAAAAATGAGGAAAAGTTGAGAGAACTGAATTTCTTCAGTCTTGTGAAGAGAAGGCTTTGGGAAGACATTATCATCATGTTCCAGTATTTAAAGAGTATCTACAAAGAAGATGGAGACTCCCCTTTTACAAGGAGTCACATGGCAAAGGCCAGGCATAAAGGAGTACATTATTACTGGGAAGATTTCATTTAGACATAAGAGGAAAATTTTTCACAATGAGAGCAAACAGCAATTGGATCAATCTCCCCAGAAAAGTGGTAGATTCCCCAACACCGCACAGTTCTAAAACTCATCTGGACAAAGTGCTAGACCATCTTCTTTTGATCACACTTTTGCCAAGAATGGTTGGACCAGATGATATTTGAGGTCTCTTCCAACCTGTTGTTCTTTGATTCTATGATTGAAAGTCAGTGTGAAAAAAATGCTTGTAGACCTTAGTTACAATACGAATTCTGAGATGCTGGTGACCCTTGGCCATTTCACCATCTTGGTAACTAGTCTACCTGCAAATTGGTCATGCTAATAATGTTCTTACTCTTGCAGTTTGTTTGCCTGTATTTTGTTTTTATTAATTGCTTGAAATCTAGCATTGCTAGATAATTATGAAAGCTGTCTGAATATTACAGAAGAAAGTTGCCTTTTTTTCTCTGTTACAGTCCCTTAATAAAGTTTCTGATTGCATTTCTCTCATTCAAAGTAGGTAGTGATTCTTTCCTAAGGCAGGATAATGCTTTCTTTCATCATGATGGGTTTATGAGCAAGGTACTATTCGACATAATGTTATCACTGTCTAGCTTATATGTGCCATTCATTTTCAATTCTTAAACTGTATAGAAAATCTGACTTAATCTGTTGAAGGTCTAATTTAAAAGAGTTAGATGTCATGCAAAATCAAGGGTAAAAAGAAAATTTTATGGCTGGAATTCTGTCATTAGCAATTTTACACAGGTAAATGGAGTAAATCTTTACATTAGTGGGTCTATTTTGAATATAAACAAGTTGTTCTCAGTGACTGCTCTTCTGCACCCGTTTTCCTCTCAGTGTTTTTATTCAGATAAATTGTGATGAGTTTAATGTCAGAATCATAAGAGCAAGAAACAGAATATCAGACATGTAACTATCTAGAGCAGTCATGGCAGTAATTTTTGTGAATTATTCAAGCCACTGATGTTGTACCACAATGCCTGTTGCTACTGAACTGGAAACAAAACCAATTGTGTACAATATGTATATTAATATGTACAGTGTGAAGAGAAAGCAGATGGCAGGGATGCATAAAACTTTAATGTTCTCCAATCTGTTTACTTATTTTAATCAGTTATTATACTCATCACCCACTGTGTGCTTTGTTTACACGGGGACGTGCTGGTGTGACCAAGCAGAAGAAAATGCCAAGAAATATGCCAGATCCAAAATCTGGTAATTAGAATCAGAAAGCTACTGTGTGCTTCGAAGGATTAGGAGAGACCAGAAGACACCATGAAGAGTTCACATTCACTCAGGACTGCATTCACTCACAACACAACTGAGGTGAAATCTGCCAGCACAGATTTAGCAGGTGACACATATGGAGAAATGCTATATTAGCATTGGCCTTTATGGCTCACATTTCTACACCCCTTGAAGTGCTAACATAAGCTTCTTTTCTAGATACAGCGTGTTTTTATCTCAGTTCTTATTTTTTTAATAAAGTATTTAGATGTTTCTAGCAAAAACTGCAAGATGTAATCTTTTATATGATTTCTATGGTTAAAATGTAACTTGGATGGTGAAAGTGGGGTTTTTGGGGATTCTTTTTTGATGTATTTACAATCAAATGGGAAATTCATAATTCAGATGAAAACATCAATCTTCCAGTGCTGAAGGTGAAAGAACTATGCTAAAAATTAAGCTCTTCTGAGATTTAAAATATTCATTTTTGTACAAACTTTTAAAAGCCCAAAATGGACTTTATAAGTGGGTTTGACAAATATTTTACTCTGGACATGATCACAATGAATAGGGTAGAGGAAGTCTTCAAACAGATTATAGAGCATAACAAGTGTATATGATATTGTAAATGGCACATTTATTTTAGATTTACATGCTCTGCTCTGATTCTCAGTTGTTTTTTACGATGCAGTAAGGATTTTGTTGGTCTCAGGCTTCCTGTAGAAGATGT
This sequence comes from Cettia cetti, assembly GCA_013401135.1. Taxonomy (NCBI): domain Eukaryota; kingdom Metazoa; phylum Chordata; class Aves; order Passeriformes; family Sylviidae; genus Cettia; species Cettia cetti. The sequence continues at coordinate 40,827 of VZUI01027606.1, forward strand.
TGTCCAAAAAACCGAAGTTATACTGGTTGTGGGAAAGACAATTACTGTTCTACAAATAATAATGTTTTCATGACAGATGCCATTTTGTATTCAGTTAAAAAAAAAAAAGGGAATGAGTTGTTATTATTTTAAAATCCAGCACAGAAATTGTTTTTTATACTAAACATAATTTACAAACTGAGTCTATGACACTTAATAATAGAAATGTTTAGCAAAAATTCTCTCTGGGAGGAAGGAAGTGATGTAAAATTGGTGTTAATCAAGTTGTTCAGGGCCCCAAAAATTCACTTCCTTGTTCAAAGTAAAAACAAGCTCTTTCTTTCTCTTCAGTAAGTAGAAGGAAATGTACCGACTAGAGACTTTGACCCAGATTTTGTCATTCTTGAGTTAAGGAGATCCTAGTCTATAATTAAAAGTGAAGTAGCTAATAAATTATGAAGGAAATAATCTCGCTATAGAAACAATCACCTGAGAAGTGACTGCTAATCTGCAATCTACTGTGCTGTGGGCTGCAAAATTATCTGATGGGAATGAGGATATGCATCTGGGGAAGGACCAATGACAAGACTAATCTTCGAAAGTCCTTCTGGGAGGGATATTCCAATTTTCCTCCTACACAGATTCTTTCAGGAACATTGTCTATGTCATTATTTCCTCCTCTGTAAAGTGGGTAAAATAACAATTACCTTTGAGAAGTAATTCCAGTTAGTAATAATGTTGACAATAACTTCAAGGTGCCTGTCTAATACAGGTATTTATTTCAGAAATGAATATTAATCCTTGAACTTGAACAAAGGACTAAAAGTCTGTGGAGTAATAAACAAAGCAGTGACTGTGGCTAGATCCTTGCACTTGATGTGGAGTTGTGACCCAAGCTGAGGCACAGTTCTTCACAGTAGAAACTCCCAGCAGCAAAACAGGAGTGAATAGAAGACTTTGAGTTAATTTCCTCTGCCAGCCTATATTCATTTCCTAGAATGTGTTGCCTCACCTAAGAGGCATCAAAGTGTTTCTCTTCCCTAAAATTGTACTGTTTAGAAATTGAATGATGATAATGGCTCACTAGGCTGTTACTGTTACATAACAGTCCTGTGCCTCCTTTTGACAACTTTTTTTTTTTTTTTTTTTTTTTTTTTTTTTTTTTTTTTTTTTTTTTTTTTTTTGTGGGATAAAGGATAGCATTTTAGCTTCTTGTTTTATTTTTATTCTGGATTCAATGGAGGGAAGAGATTAGCACCTCCAGTATATGAAGGTGTCTTATCCTCAGATGTTTAGTGCTGAAGAGTCAGGTAGAAAAATGTCTGTTGGAAAGCAGAAAATTTTTTCAAACATCATTTCAAGAAGCAGATTAATATTACCTTTCCCATAAAAGTCCTATACTTTCCTGTAATTGCCAGGTATCTACATGTCCTTTTATGTTTAAATTATAGCTCATCTCATAAACACCTACATTTACGGCAAATTATATCTGAAAAGCTTCTTGTTTATCATTATATTTGAAAAGCTTCTTGTTTATCATTATATTTAAAGTTCATTGTGGATTCAACAGTGTGTACCTAACTGGCAGGTCAGTTGAGGTAACTCTTGTTGCTCCTATCTTAGCAAATGTAGTTGAAGAATGAACCAGAGGAGCTGAAAGCCAAACACAAATCTGAGCATTTAGCTCAGCTGATGCATGCCATGAGATGCACACAAACAGATGGGCAGAACCTTCTCAGATAAACTTCAGCAAATATGATGGAGTAACAGAAATACCAAGCCTGCCCAGGGTCAGCTGAATGATGGCAGGTTTGATACAGTCCACTACAAATCATGCATAAGACTACAACAATCCCCTCAGTCAAACAGAAAGAAGAAAATCTTAATATTTAGGCTATACCATTTGACCTTTCCTGACACTAAACAAACCAAACAAGCCTTGGGAAGTGACTGAAGAACAGCAGTTTGTTTACATGAAGATTCCTCGATAACAAATTTTCTTCTATCCTTGCTTGACTTCTTACTTAAGCATCAGGCTGCATGTCTTTGCTTCTGTCAAGTTTATATGTTTAGAAATTTTTGAAAGGATGAATCACAAAGTATTTTAATTGCATACACTTAAATAAAAACCTAATGCTGACCTGCCATGACAGCTTAAAATCAACTCACAGGAAGACAAAGTTATGTTTAGTTTGAGGAGTTTTTACATCTACTTTATATAAACTAACAAAGCTGTTAAGAGCAAATGGAAATTACATGAGAGAAAGAGGTTATACCAGGCAAAACAGATTTCTTTGTTTTCCTTTCTATTTTAGTCAAAAACAAATACATTTAACCATTTAAATACAAGTCTGTTGACATAGATGGAATTGTATTAATCTCAGTTGCATTGAGGACAGAAAGAAATATCTTCTGTTTTCTTTGATTGTATTCTATTAGTTTGACCTGGATCTCTGCGTTTGTGCTAACCATGTGACAAAAAAGTAAGATATTTAAATTTTTTTAATACGTATCTTGGCTCACAACTTTAGAAATAGAAATGTTATAACTATGAGTTGATATATGTCCCACATAGAGTACATTTTTATATTCCAAAGAGGAAAAATCCAAGACATAAAACTGTGGCATGGAAAGACTTACAAAGTATTCAAGAACTTGTTTTATAATGACAGTCAGTACCATGTGTCATAGTCTGCATGGAAAAAAAAAAAAAGTCTTTCGAAACTGAAGCAAGTAAGTTTTTATACACACATTTCATAAGAAATCTAATCAGTGCTGATACCCATACAGATGAAGTACATAAAGCAAAATTTAAAGTAGAAAAAATAAATACATAAAACATCATGCTTTTACAGTATTGAGCAGGTATATGGTGGATTTATGTGGGCTGCAGCAGACACTCTGATACATTCAACCCTGTGATGTCAATTTTGTGGTACAGATGGAAGAGAGATCACAAATAAACTTATCCCCCATACCCCAGCCTTCATTTTCTGTTTTCCACTGAAGTTCAAATGCTACAAAGTATAGAACAAGCAAAGGAGAAGTGATCTCAGCTTTTGTGGAAAATGAAACTGGAGGAAGACAGGGACTGGAACTTCACCAGATGGGTATTTCTTTGTATTTAATACCCTATTCATCTGTCAACTTTTGTTTACACATAATACACAAATATATAGAAACTCATTATCAACACATGAAAAACTCAGTGTTACATTGCTTTATTAAAACAGCAAAATCATGCATCTGAAGGAAAGAAAATGCTGGAAGAGGGTTACCTGGGAAATACTAATTCAGCAGATTTTTGTGAAGGTTTCTGATTCATACAAAATTATGATGTAATTTTAATTAAATGATTTCTTTATTTTCAGGGGACCCCTGTTTCATTCACAGTACAGAGTGGATGATGCTTGCTTAATGAACAGCTGCTCAATACTGGTCTTGTTTCATTGTTCAGCATGTGTGGTCCCATTTGTTATTTACTAGACACTAACAATTCAGATCCCTATTGAATACTATTAATTTCCTCACAGACTTTTCTTTTCTGATTTTACTATCATGTAGTAATACATCACATAAGCCTTCTCAGCACCCTGTGATACCCAGGATGATGTCATTTCCATCAGAGATGGAGAATTGATATGTAAAGGGATTCAAGTCCAGAATTTCTATTGCACGGCCAGCTTAAGACAACTGTGGATTCTTTATTTGTAGGCTAAAGCTTTGTATGCAGAGCTTAGCTCTATCTATTAAAACATATCTCACACCAAGTTTTACTATAACTGAGGACACCAAATTGTTAACCTAAGTTTGGTTTAAGTGACTTGAAAATCAACATCTTTTTGACTATCATAGTAAATCTATTTCTTTGGGACAGTATTCAGCTCCTATAAATATGAGACAGCTTTCTTTTCCTAACAATCCAGGACAATCTTCCCTTTCCGAGCAGCTGTAGGATCTTAATGGTGAACAGATTCCATTGCCTCTATGGTGTGTGATGATTGAAATACTGAGCTGTGTCCTGGACAGTTAACATAATATATGTTAACATATAATATAATAACATGATAATATAGTATATTCACAATGGGGAAGGTAAATTCAGATTGCATCAGTGATCTTAGTTCTGAAATGTTGACATATATCTACTCAGTTTTATAACCCTTGTAATATTAGTTTACCATACCTTTCATATATGACTAAAAACCAGAAATCTTAAAGCAGAACCCTTCTGACTCCTTATCACAACTGCTTCTATGCATTTCAGTAAATCAGCACTGATTTAAGATTAACAGATAACAAAGGCTCTTACCCTTTTTCTAGTCTCCCTTTAGTTCCCGGTTTAAACCTCCTTGCCTGGCTATCAGGGTGCGGCAAAGTAAGCAACAACCCATAGTGGAGTTTGGTAGTGAGATTTATGTCAGAACCGCCAAGATTAATGCTTCTCTCCTGTTTGTTTACAGCACTTCCTTGCTCTGCTACTGTGCTATGCTTACTGGGTCTCTACTTCTTTTCTGGGAGGTCTCTCCTGGCGCTGGAAGGTTGGCCAGAAAGCTCTGCCTGTTCATGATATGCAGCTGCTGCTAGTTGCTGGTCCCTCATGCTGCCTGCCAAGGTCCCTGGGCATTTCCCAACAGATATCACATTTCCAGAATCCTTCTCCCTAAGTGCTGAATCCATCTTATATGTTTAATTAATATCAGAATTCAGGAGGTACTTCTCTTGTTTAGTCTAGGTGTTACCAAAATTTATGACCAGCTGGTAATAGTGGCATCCAGTAGATAGCAGATTTCTACTTTATATTTCAGAAGTTCAGTCAGGCATTCATCCTTGTACAGAGATGTACTCAATTTTGTGACACCTGTTGGCATTCAAAATTTAAGCTATTTTTGCCTAAAATACTAATTTATTTCTTTCTCTGGTTTCTGGTATTATCAAGCTCCTTGTTTTCAGGCTTCATGCTCAAACAAGCTTACTTTCTGTTTCTCATTCTTCAAAGCGAAAGGCAGGCTATGGGAAAAAGACAAAACTTGGTCTGGAAAGACTGGAGTCAGACCATGGGGAAGGTCTGCCATAAAATGAATTATTCTGATTACATGGCATATTATAAACAAGTTCATTCTGAAAACTGTGAGAAACTTGCACGTTACTCAGTGATGCTCTGAGATTTCAGAGACTAAAACCTAAATGTTTCTTCCTGGCACTTAAGGACCACAGTTTTTCACATGATTTTAACTTGTCTTTTGCAAATGGTGTCAAGTCACATTTCCAAAATAAAACATATTTCTTTCCTTTGTAGTGGCCCTTATTTTTCCTCCTTACAGTAAAGACTATTTATTAATTTGGGGGTTGTTGGATTAATCCTCCCACCACCCACTGGCCAATATAAATGTTTTCCTTCATTTCCTTAAGCATTTCAATCAAACTGTGTGGTGATGACAATGGCAATGGCAATTAAATCTCCCTTTGGTATATGTCTTCAGCTCCAATTTAAATTTCAAGATTTCAGGCATGAACTTCATGCTGAAAAAATGTGAATATCATCCATGCAGCAGCTTAGCATGTTCTCATTATTATTTTAAAGTGTATATTTAAAGTAGAGATTGTATGTTCTATTCTAGGGGTGGAACATTTTGCCTTAAGAAACAGAACTCAGTGACAGATTTTTAGAAATTTCTAGGAGGAATAAGACTTGGCTAAGTCATTGTTTCAGTTCAGTTCAGTCCTGTCACTCATTAATAATGTAAAATATTTCTGTTTTCTTTCTAAATTACACCATGGCACCATTTGTGGAATGAGAGCAGCTCAGCATGCATACTATTGAGCATACATAATTAACAGAATGCCTTTTTTACTGCATTCTTCAGTAATTCTAAAAAGTTTATTTGAATGTCCAGACATTATCTGGCTCCAGAATATCCTACTACAAGAAAAAGAAATGATCAATTTTCTGGAATTAGGAGGGATGTTTGTACCATGGACTATGATATATTCTGGTTTAATTGTCTGCTCAGTTTTTATGAGTGTGGTCAAGGACTTTATTTCATAACAACATAAACACAAAAATGTATCATTTACATCAATACAGTGTCTCTATAGCCACCACAGTTTTAAAGCACAAATTTGAACCTGATTACAGGGATTACATATTGATCACTAGCATGGCAATATTGAATTCTGATATGCTAACATGTTGTGGTTTGACCACAAAAGCCTCTCGCTTTCTTCTCTGCTGCAGCTGGACATAGGAGACAAAATCTAACCAAAGGGTTCATCAGTTGAGATAAGGACTGGAAAAGAGATCACTAAATACCATCAAGGGCAGAACAGGCTCACCTTAGAGATGAAAAGTAAATTTATTGCCAACAAAATCAGAGCAGGATAATGAGAAGTAAGATAAGACCTTAAGTATATCAGGGAGAAGTACCAGAAGTTGAGCATGAATTGCACACTAATAACAGTCCAAAAGCTTACTACAGAATTTTGGATTAGGTTTTTTTTTGTTGTGTTTTGGGGTTTTTTTTGGTGTTTTTTTTTTTTTTTTGGTGTTTTTTTTTTTTTTTTGTCTGTTTCCATAAAAAGATTGAAACTCCTTTGCTTTTGTGTAATCTAAGTCTGAATTAATCATTTTGTAGACTCCTCCACCAGTTCATTTCCCAGTTGCTGCTGAACTCTTTTCATATGTCTTCTTCTTTTCTCAAGAGTACATACTTTTGTGCAAAAAGAATGGTTGGTAGGTTGTTTTGGGGGTTGTTTTGCTTTATTTTGAACCTGCCAATGCCTGAAATCCACAGTTACATATTCGGAACCCTGACTCCTTACACATAATGTACCAAGAAGGATTTTATTTTTAGGGGGAATAAAGAAAATAGTACCTGGAGACAGAGGTGTGTCTTTTGTCCCGCAATCCACTGACTGTGGGAGAAAGCTGAGACTAAATATCATATAAAGTTGTTACAGAGACTAACAGCAAAGAAAATAACAAGAGGTCAAAGATACAATGACATTGCCCTAGAAGACTTCTTGTTTCAAGAACTTTCTAAGACATATATCTTTGTGTTCAATAGTCCTTAACAGATTTTTTTTTTGACTATATACTGGATAAAATTGTTCTTGTTCATGAAAGGATTTTAAAACGGGGCCTTAACAGGAAGGCTTAGGGTACTTACTGTTTCTTTGAAGGGCTGTTTACGTATTTTACAATAATTTTCCATTGGATGAAGATAAGTAGAAGCCCAGGAGGATGTGGATGCTTTTCACTGAGGTGAAAACTGAGATAGACAATCACTCTCTCTTCAGCACTCTTCTTCTGGTCTCCAGAAGGTCTTATAATTTTTTTCACAGTAACTTGAGAGACAAAACAGGAAATGTTTGCTCTAGGTATAACAGTGTTGTATTATGGTGCAATTATGACACTTGAACCTGCCAAACCATGGTCTTCAAATCTTTTTAATGGTTTGCATTAGTGTTTTGATGAGCATGCTTATGTACATATATATACATATACATATATATATATATATGTACAACATAGGTACACTCTACCCTCAGTTATCTACCAATTTGAATAAGAACAAGCAACCTTACTAAATATCGCTATAAATTATTTTTCTAACCAGATTTCCCAGGTTAGATCCAGGCCAGTTTCTCACTTTTTTCATAGTATGTTTCAGTTTCGTAGCCAGTCATTTAACAGTGTAGAAGTTAGACCCAAACTGACAGTCCTGGCAGTTGTCAAAGTTAGAAACAAAAATAAAGCAAATTACAACAAACTGAGTGATTTCAACTATTGCTTTTAAATATTTTTTGAATCATTATAAAAATTTATCAAGGTGAAGTGGAGAGCGCTCAGTTCATGCAAAATGAATTCAGTATTGATAATATTATAATCCACTGTTGGCATTCTGAAATTTGCTGTCATACATTGAAATTAAGTGGGTTTAAAATGATGGTATCATTTTCTTTACTCCAGAAAAAGAGTTTATCTTCTGATATACTAGAGATGTTGTTGCAAGCCCTTGAGCCTTTTGTTGCCTTCAAACCCTGTTACAAAGAAAATAAACTTTCTAGGAAATGGAAGCAATGGTAAAGTGTTAATCTATTTTAAGCCTCAGGCTATTTGAAAAATCACAGATATACCATGTGTCTACAGAGTAAAAAATTAAACTAGAACAGTACTGAAAATCCCATTTTGTGCACTACCACCAAAAACAGTAGAAAACACAAAAGTGCATACTAACCGTAAAGCATAATGTTGTGTTTTCTTACTTTCAGCCCAATACTTTCATAAATGTTATTTCGTCAGCAGGAAATTTTTCATCTTTTTATGACTAATAAATATAGGAAAAAAATGTGGTAATGAGAATTTGCAAATACAAAATTGACAGATACATATGCATAGAAACATATGTGCAGACAGTGTGAAGAAATGCTCAGGTGACATATTACTGTAAGAACTCTTGCAACATTTAAAGTTCCTATTAATGTCAGCATACTGTTGGTGGTCAAGCATAGGCACAGATTGCCAGAGAGGTTGTGAAGTTTTCTATGCAGATATCCAGACCCTGCCTGCACAAGACCATGACTGAACTGATCTAGTAGGTTTTTAGCAGGGAGTAGGAGTAGATTATCTCCAGGGCTAAATTACAACCTAAGTATTCTATGATGCTACTGTTCATTAAAATTATTGCTGAAATGAGGTTGTTAATATTTTTCAAGATAAGTTAGAAAATACATTTTCCTGAATTTTATTCTTACAGAAAAAACAGAAATGTCTGCCTAGAAGGATTTTTCATGTTTTCAGTCAAATGTCAAACCATAGTACTGCTTGGTGGAAGTGTAAATAGAATCCCTTATATTTTCCTTATTTTCATGTTCCATTTTCTTTAGTGCATGATAGTTTTCCTTTCTTGAGGGCCACAAGGCAACAGTGTTTCTTGGAAATGAATCTTATTCATAAGACTGGCTGTAAGGAAAGATAAAATGAGAAAACAGTTCTAAGGAGATACTGGTAACTAATAATGCACAAATGAAATATTGTAGAGGGTTTCTTTTCTCATCCCCCCTAAAAAATGTTGATTTCAGCTGAAAACAATATTTTTATTTAATACAAAATTCAACTTCTTGGGTAATGCAAATCAAAACCCTTCAAGGGTTCAAACTATTTTTCTCTTTTATTAGGTTTCTTTGGTCAGTACTCTATTATTGTAACCTAGTGTTCTTGAAATATTCTCTTATATAACATCAAAAAGGAGAATATACTGGAGCATACTTTTTTGCATAAAATTATAATATTACTACTCTATTGCCCCACAGCTCTATAAATGTATTTTTTTCCTTTCTTTTCCAGATCTCTTTCTGTCAGGGGAGTATTTTTCCTTTGACTGATAATTAGCAGTAAAATCTTTCATGTCTTTCTTTTTGTGTAGCAATGAGATGCAGCTCCACAGTTGCCTTCCAAGAGCAAACTAGCAGTCCTGTCATTTACTATTTTTCTGCTAGTTGAGACATTTTCACAATGACTTTAATACATTTCTGATATTGATGTTAAAGAAATACTGATTTGATGTCTTATCTCTTGGGACAGTATTAACCAAAGTTCTTCATTTTTGGAGGTGGAATGAATGAAGATGTGATCTAAAAATATCAAAGGAAAAGACCCCACCTAATTTTGTAGCAGCCTTAATGTATCACTTCAACCCATTTAGTCACTGTGCTAATTTTTTCTCATGCTAAATTAAGACATCGTTAATAAAATTTCTCCTTGAGTAATTCTGTTCCAGGTAGTATATAGTGATAACCAAGTCCAAAGTGGTTTTAAACTTTCAAAACCAAATCAACATGTTGTGTCACAGTAAATCAGGAAATTCCATTCAAAATACATCTTTGGTTCTTGGCCAAAGGTGGTGATTTGTGGGGAATAAGTATTTTCAAACTATTTTCAGTGGGTTTGGACTACAGAACCCCCAATTTCTGAATAAAAAATAGCACATCTTGAAAGCAAAAAAAATATAGTGCCAGATAATTTTCTTGAAATATCATTACTTAGGGGAAAAAAAAGGAAAAATTATCAGGGAGCAGACCTATGTATGAAGAATCAGACACAGAGCTAAACAATTATCCTATTTTTTACCATGTCTGAAACCTGATTAATTTTTTTGCCAAAGCCTAAATGTGGCAAACTGGAGATGGACAAGCTCAGCTCAGATTAATGCTGCACTAAAACTTGTCAAATTATACATTATATCTTGTCACGACACAGGAAGGGCAGTAAGTGCAGAACCAGAAAAAAAGAACAGCTTCATGGCTCTTTTATTTTCTTTTAGACTCTGCGCACTAAGTCCTGTTGCTACCAGAAGGTGTGTCTGGGTACTTAATGTCACACTGGACATACATAGGTCCACATCACTCTTGCCCAACTGTCCAGGCTCTTCTGTGACAGAACCAAATCTCCCTGTGTTAAAGACATTTGGAAGCATTTTCATTGATTGCAATGATTTTGAGGTGGCAAATTGAAGAAATTTGATGTAAAAACTAATAAAAATCAACAATGTAGGAAATTAGTACTTCATTCACCATTAACAGAGATGTAGTTTTGTTTGTCTTAAATTGGTAACTAAAGGGTATAGCAGATGTCAAAAATGGGGTACTAAAAAAATGTCCACACTAGGATTTCTCAGAGATTAAAAGTACCCAAGAATTCTCTAAATACATATTGTTTAATCTGTCTTCAGACTGCTCTTAGGCAAAGCCAAAAAAAATCCCACTTATAAGATTTACTGTGTTTCTATCACCAAGCTCAACACTTAATTTATAACACGCTTTTTCACCAAGGAACAAGTACATGAACACAAAATATTTAACTTCATTCTCTAAAAGAAATGTGTAAAAAAAGTACAAAATCTACAAATCAATATTATAGTTAGCTTATTCTCAGTCTCTGAAAAGATCTTTGTTACTGCTGGAAATCAATTACATGTGAAACACAATGGGTATCTTTGATTCATTTGTCATATTCTAAACAAATGTATTTTTTGTAAGTTGGAGGAACTTCAAAAGTTTGGGAGATTTAGGTCAGTTGAATACTTAAATAGGAATGTTTTTCCCTGATTTTAATCAAAATGTTTTGATCTATAAAAGTAGGTTGAACTATCGCAAAAAACTGCTTATGGGGGAATTTAGGATGCTTCTATTTCTGTTTAGCTGGAAAAGTTACAATAACAGGCTCAGAGAACAAGTGCAGAATTTTGGCTTGATGGAAGAGAGGAGATAGAAACTGTCATGCCTGTAAATAGTTTAATTTCTTATTCTGTCTGTGTCTTTCCCATTAAAATTGCTTTCCTCTATATTCATAAGGTCTTCGGCTAAAGCAACACATTCTCTAGGAGAAAATAGTTACCTTGTCATAGAAATCTCCGTGGATCCCTTGGAGCTGTGTAGAGGACACACAGCTGATGTCCAGGAAATGATGATGCTAATTGTCATGACAGATACCAAAGCAAATACTAACTTTTATCACAACTGTGTAAGAGAATTTCCTGTACAAACAGAAGACATAGAAAGCCTTATTCTTATTTGGCTCTAGTATAACATTTTTCTTTTCTTCCAACTGGTGAAAAAGACTAAATATCTAGAAGGTAACAAGATTCCTAATGAAAGGTGCCATTTTCTCTGCTGCAAAATTCTTAGAAAACAATTTAAATGAAATTATTTATCAGAGAGCCTTCTGATTACTGTTAAAAAAAAAAGCAGAGGAAAAGTAGAGCAGCTGTCTGTTGGGGAAAAACTATGCTTTTTGCAAATCACGTTTTCATGTGATAACATGGATCAGGAGGTGCTTGATCTGGCTAACATACTTTAAGTGAGGATTGCAGTGATTTTCCAGAAATAATGGTAATAATATTATCTCCATTATATAGCACTATTCACTTCAATCTATTTCAGGCAGTTTTACAGCTAGATGTACACAACACTACTGAAATGTGATTACCAGTGAGGTGGATATCTCAGCCATTCAAAATGTAACACAACGGTGGAAACTCATTAAGTTTCAGCTGAAGGATTTTCGGAGTTCTGGGAAAAAAAATAAGAAAAAGACAGTATTAAAACATACCAAATCAAACCCTGGGTTTAGACTGTTCAGAAAGAACTACTCATAATAAGTGCATTCCCCTCAAGCTAACACATTAAGAAGGACCTGTCCTGAGTCATGTGCTTAACTTTTGTGATCTATGACTCCTGATATTTTGAACCCTAAACAATGCCATAAAAAAATCACTAATGGTTTGTCAGAGCAGAGCATTATGAACAATTTTCTGCCAGTGAGCTAGCTTTTTTATAGTTACTCTACATATTTATGCAGTTCTGATTGTAACAGCTGAAATGATCTGTAATCAGCTTGCGTATTCAAGTCCTGGCTGCTTTTCTCCTGTCACACACAAACATTATTTCTGTGAATAAAATTAAAGTAAAAATTATTAAAAAAAATGAATGTGTTTTTGATTGTGGAGGAACTAATCCTTTTTAAGTGAAGATTTCATCAAGTTATCCTTTTAATTTCAAATGTATCTAATTATCCTCTCATACAGAGCTTTATTAGGTCAGAGGTGTCCATGAAAACCAAAGCAGATTAGGAAGAGCAAAGTTCATATGAGAAACAGGGCAATTATTTGTTTAAAATGTTACATACTGCCATCAAAAGAGAAAGATCAATGCGTAACAGGAATCTACATTTGAAGAAGAGAAACTTACATTTGAAAAAAGCAGCACATCACCTAGACTGTGTTAGGAAGAAATGGTGCCATAGACAGAAATTACCTCAGAGATCTCCTTTTCACCTTTAGATTTGTCCCACTTTAGAACAAATCATGAATGATATTAGTAGACATCACTGAAATCTTTATTTCACCCTCATTTTTCACACAGGTTAACACAGAACTTTCTGAACTAATTTGAATTTGAACTAGATTGTGCATTGAACAAGTAAACAAGTGAATTCATTAGATGTCTAAATAAGTTATACAAATGGTTATATTGTCCTTTTGAATGTATACACTTTACTCTTAACTTGAACTTATCTACACTTCTCTGGCCACTGGACATAAAATTTCAGCAGCATGCTACACTGGGCAAATGCTAAGGAAACTCAGGCTCACTTGAGACTCTTCAGTTTATACATCCAAAGACATCATCTGACACACTACAGTATTCCTTATGTAGATATACCACACTGTTCCTTATGCTAGCTGTATTCATGCATTTCGTACGTGTATGTGGGAGTTGGCCAAGCAGAAGCAGCTCTAAACCTAAGGCAGTGGGAAACCCCTTTCTAATTGTGGCGAGTAGTAAAGGTTCATGGGATTTTGCATGTTAAGGAAGTTGTTCCATATAAGGTTATGTTTTTATGATTGGTCAGTTATGTTGTACAAATATGGTTATGTTCCCTGATCGAGTTTCTGATTGGACCCTTACCCTCAGATTAACCCTATATAATGTCATGTTTTCCGGGTCTTCAGTTGGTTACCCCCAGAGTTTTGGGGCACCATCCCTATTTTCTTTTATCTGTTATTAAAGTGTTCTTTTTCCAGTGCCAACCCTCACTCCCACTCCTAATTATTTTCTTGCCACCCTCTGCCCTGAAGTCAGGGGACCTAAAGGTTTGTCACAGCCTCTCTCACTGTGACATATGTAGAACATTTCTTTGTGTGAAAACACATTAAATAAATGGTAGTTCAGTGGCTCTTGTGTTTCTGTCATCTTTCATTTCACTGACGATGAAGTGTCCTGTTGGAAACATCATATTTGTTTAATCTGGATGAGTGCCTAAATGTACTTTTTCTACGTCTTGCATGTCTTAGTTTGCAATGCAAGATGTAACCAAAAGTATTCATTCTATTACCATCTGTTAAAACCAGGTGGGGCAGTGCTCTTTATCACTTCCATGGCCCATCCCTCATAACTCCGGGGGATATTGTCTCTTAATAGGCCTTTGAGTCTAACTGCATGACTGAAAAAATTACATCATCCTGTTGGGAGATGCTACAACTAGTGGGAGGAGCCCAGCATTCCTACGTGGATGAAAATCTGAGTCAGAACACCAGAGCAGCCTGTTTCCACTGGATTCCCAGAGGAAGACTGGACCCATCTGTACCATCACTGACCTTCAGAGGAAAACTACACCCTTCTACAGGATCATTGCTTCAACAGAACCACATCTGTCACTCCAGGAGGACTGCAGCCACCATGATATTGGTCTGCTACCAACACCCTGACCAACAGGGTGTCAGGTTGTTTTCTGAATCTCTCAGTGTTTTCTTTTTTGTTTGTTTGGGTTTTTTGTACTGCTACATTTTTATTTTAATTTTCCTAATAAAGAACTGTTATTCCTATTCCCATATCTTTGCCTGAGATACTCTTAGTGTCAAAATTATAATAATTCAGAGAGAGGTGGTTTACATCTTCAAGCAAGGCTCCTGCTTCCTTAGCAGACACATATTTTTCCAAACCAAGACATGGTGGCAGTAAACAATGTCAAAAATCAAGAATTTTTTCCTGTAAGCTATAGGTAGGAGACTTCAATTTGAATGTCTGTGTCACCACTGCTATTTGCAGAACTCAAATGCTGCTTGTGAGAATGAATAGTTCTAGAGCAATGTATAGGGGGACTGTACTAATGCCTCAGCATGTTTGGCATAAGATCTTTCAGCACACACCTTTACTTCACAGGGTTTGATTTTTTCTGAAAGGAATATGCTTTAGAATATTGTGGGACTTGTAACTTCATGAAATTGAATTCTTTCAAAGACTCTTCATTCCTTGGAGAAAGAAACATCATTTTTAATTCCAAGTTGTTGGGGTTTTTTTAAGTGCAAGTCATTACATGCAAAGCTGCTCTTAATAAAACAAAACATTTAAGAAATCAAATTCAGTTTCAAAACTCATTAACAAAATATTCCAATGTAGACAATTTTGCTTATAATAGGGAAACTAGCAGAAATCATAGAAATAGTTTTTCTTAAGTGGGACAATTTTCTTCCTATGTCTGTATTATATTCTCATTCATCCTTTTGAATTTCTTGTAGAATCTTGTATTAAATGAAAAGAAGATATGTAAAGATCTTTCCCTTTCTAGGCACCTCCTTTTTATTTCAGGTTGGCACTAGGTGGGGATTTTCATGAATTTTCTTCAAGGACATCTGTATTTCAGATTTGTGGGAAATTCATGTTAAATGGCTACATTTGCTTTTCTAAACTCTTTTTTCCTGAAAATAAAATTATATTTAATAAAAAAAAAAACAAAACCAAAACCAGAAACAAAACAAAACAAAACCCAACAACAACAACAACAAAAACCAACTGTTAGTAATTTAACAGGCTTTTCACTGTGATTGTTCTCCACCCTGCAGATTTCTGTCTGGAAGAACAAGGTTTACACTTCTAGTAAATATTTACTAGACCTTCTCTGTTCTAATCTTCCATCATAGCCTTATAAAATATGCCTCTTCCCCCTTTTTTTGATGAAGAAAATTTTTATGAACTATTAGCTGCAATATTTTCATTCCATTGTAAATAATGAAAATTGTTATGACTGAGATAGTCTCTGACTTTGAAGACTTTCAAGTATGTGTATTTTGGCTCTTTTATTTTGCTTTGTTTTATTAGATAATATTCATTGGCTCTTTTTTCAGCTTGGTTTCTATCCAGAATGATCTTTCACTGTGTAGATTAAAAAGGATGTTCTACAATACAAACAAGATTTCTTTACAAGTTCCTAGAGTGTCCTGTTCAGTCCAACTTAATATTATATAACACATTAATTTTTAGTATCTTCTGAGATTTGTGATGTGTGCATAGGTCTCTCACTATTGCCTTGAACACAAAATTCTGCAGTTATTCTGGTCTTGTCTTCCTTTGATAACAGCAATAATTAAACACGACAGTATTTGTTATTTTACTTACAGAGTTCTACTCACACTTCACTTTGTATAAGGTTTCATTAATTTTTTCTACATTTTAAAAGAATTATGTGATATATTTCTGTTCCAGTGATAGTCTTTGCTAGGTCTTTTCGTCTAGCTGTTTTTGCCTTTCAGTTTGTTCTGGTATGACTATGCAGTCCATTTCTTCAGTGCATCATAGAAGATATATAATAGTTTATCACTTTTTTTCTTTTCTGGATGTATTTTTATACACTTTTTAAGATCATAAACCCTAATAGCTTATAATTTGATTATAGTGCCATCTCCAATTTCTGGGATACAATTGTATAAAACTAAATTTTTATCACACAGTTTCATTATGATGCATTTATTATCATTCTTACCTTTTTTTTCCCTAATTTTTACAACTTGCTTTTTTCTATTTAGATTATCTTCTTTTTTCTTGAAGATTTTTTCCATTCTCACATTTAAGTCTCTTTTTAGACTGCTTCACTACTCCTTTTTTCACATTTCAAAATAGTTTTATCTAATTCTTTTGACTATTAAGTTATATTGTAAAATATGAATGACTTTCAACTTGTCTCACATTCACAGCTGAAATGTATGCCTTGAAATAAAAAAGAATGTTAGGCTCTGGAAATGAAACAAATGAATAAATAATTGATCTCCTCAGCTACTCCAATTTCTATTTCCTTTCACCAGCACTGTTTCTGAGAAGAGTGTAAAAAATGAAAATTTGTTTCTCCTCTCTTTCCATGTAATAATAAATAGGAAACTATGTGCTTATTAGTTCCAATCCAAGAGATTAGGGATTAAAACATAAAGCTGTTCTGAGGAGACATTTTTAATTAATTAGAGGAGCTGTGCACATGGCTGACTCATTTTCTACCTGGGAAGCTATAGGAGAAGTAAACATACCCATGTGGTCAAACCCAGTTATTTCAGAAATTATTATGCTTCAGATAACTTTTGCGAAAGCATGTGTCTCTTTCAGTCAGAATATTACCCAATTTACGCATTTTCACTGACTAGCAGCTGAGGAACTGGAATGCTCAAGACTAGTCTGTTTCTGATGCATGCCCCAGAGACTCCACATCAGAAAATTTGAAAGTCTAGGCAAGGAACACAGAACTTTAATATCCTGAAAGTTACCAAATCTAAGTCTCTTAATTCCTTTGTGCACAGCTAGGTGCATGACAGCCTTATAAACCATGCCTTGATATCTATTTCTCAACATTTATGTTTTCCAATTAATAAAATATCTTAAAATTAAAGCCTTCTTTAAACATTTGAATTTCAAAAAGAGTGGAAAGTATTGAAAACCATTTGAGAGTCTTCCATTAGTATGTTACCAAGACCTAGCCCTCTATAGCATCATGTAGCATTTAGAAAGAATTAGCTAAATCAAGGTGCATTCATGGACAGTATGAGGTATATCAGATTTTCTCCACATCTTGGGAGTAACTTTTAATTGTACTTATTCAAATAACTTATTAATAGAATTTGATACATTTTTCATACAACATTTAACAGCCTATTTCAAAGAACTTTGAATTCAATGATTATAAGAGGGTAATTAAGAACCCTTAAAGTACTATAATTTTCAATTGTTTAGAATACAAATAACTGTGGCAAGTACGTGACATTTTTGGTAAGTGCATACACATTAATGGCTTTTCCTTGTTTGCTGATATTTCTTAGATCTTCCAAGGGTATTGTAGACCTGGTTGAAAAACGTGAATAGTAAGGTGGAGAAAACATAAAATCACAAATATTGTTTAAAAATCATTTTGAAAACAAATATGTTGTTTGATGTAAGAGAAAGACATAATATCTAGGTTTCTTTTCCCTTTTTCTGTAAATTATTTGTTTGGTTTGGGGTTTTTTTGGTTTTTTTTTTTTTTTTTTTTTTTTTTTTTTTGGTGTCCTATTCACTGTTTTTTTACATCTATTTGTTCCTACCAGATTTTATGGGTTTTTCACGTTTGTGTTTACTTCGTCTAATTCACTATGCAAAGGTGGGTCCTAACACAAAAGAGGATGTGAGAGTAAGACAAACTCCAAAATGTACAGAACCACAAAAGAAGAAAACCAAAGTCCCATATCTTTAATATAGGCTTTGACTGCATAGGATACCTACACTCTGTTCTCTGTATAACTTCTAAACTTTCTGAAGGCCTTACCAATAATTCAACCTGAGCTGAAATTCATGTACCTACAATGACTAAGCTAGGTCCACAAAAGAGAGAAGGTTTTTTTTCATATAGAACATACTGGAAGTTGGATCTGAAGCAGCTGTACTTTCATGAACCCAACTCTAATGGTGGTTTCCTTGTTTGCATTGCACTGGATAACAAGTAATTTACAGATGTAAGGCATTTGAAAAAACAAACTGACCTCTCTCCTACAAGAAACAGCTTTCTGGCTGATAAACTGGTAGCTGATCATATAATACCTTTTATTATACTTATTATACTTTTAAAGAATGATCAGATCAGCAAGAATAGGAGGGGAATTCTTCAGCTATAATATGAGTATTGCCCAGCTTATAACAGCCAAAATTGTCAATTATCCCTAAAATCAAAGAAAAAAGCTTGAAGTTAATTTTTTTTTTTTGTTGTTTTTTTTTTTTTTTTTTGGTACTGAACTTCAATCATATAGTACAGCAATCTCAGTTCAGGAGGAGGGATGCTCACAAAGGCTGTCTGTGGTCTCCTAGACTCTCTCTGAGCTCGTCAGAGGACAAGAATAGCTCTGGCTGAAAATTGATTAATTCATGTCTCAGTCCAGTCTTCTTAGTTGAAAATTAGTGAGGCTGAGCCCCATATTCAGTCTATTCAGATGAGCACTAACATCCCCTGTTTTTTGGCTTTGTAAGTTCCCCTCTGGCTAAACCTGAGGCTCTTAGATTGTTTTATGGCACTCAAATATTTTCATTAATAATTATGGGGGCTGTAGAAACCATGTGAACCTCATATCCTCATCATAAATCAAATGACAGTAGGACACACCAGGTGTTGCAAAATGGTTAGTGAATGCCTGTTAGTCAAGGAAGACAATAATGCAAGGTTGCTTAAGGTGTTGCCCTGTCATGTTGGCATGACAAACCAGTTGTAGAATGTTTCTGCTTGAATTGCACAAAGGTATGATGCTACATTTTTCACACAACAGTCAGTATGCAGTACATAGTGGCCATTGCACTGTGCCCACACTTGAATAAATCTTAATCTTTCACATCCTTTCACTATAAGTACTCTTGTTCTGATAATTCATATGGAGATACTGGGGGTGAAAAATATCTTTCAGAAACTATACATGATGGACAGTCTTTTGTATATTTGGATTTCACAGTGTTTAGAAGCAATATTCAGTTCATTTTGTATGGACAGATATAGCAATTAAACATTAATTGATCCTTTTATAAAAGAGATGTGGTTTAGCAGGTTTCTTTTAAAAATCTCCACAAAATGTTAGATTCCAACAGTTAGAACTGAAATATGACAATTCTGAACTCTTGACACAAAGAGAGACCCTTTGACTTCACCAGAAAAAAAATGATAGGTAAATTTTCTGTGTGTAATTTTCAGTCTTTTAATCAGAAAGTACATCGTATCTCTCTTCTTCTTTTGATATTCAACATTTTTAAACTCATTTGTAACTCTGAAGTGTGTTTTGAACTGATACCATAAAAGCTGTCTCTAGAAAAGGGAAACATTTGTGGTAAATGAAAACCATTTAGAATTAAATGCATACAGTAGACTATTGAATCAAGAAGTGTGTTTTCAGCTTCTATCTAAGTTTCTCCACATGTGAACATTATCCAGCAATGTGATAGACTTTGAGTTGTAGTCACTGTGTGATGAAGTTATGATTCCAGAATACCTACATAAAATTAATGTAATTAGCCAAAACCTAACTAGATCTTTGGCAAGGGAGAGTAAACAAGAGTGATCATGTTAAATGAGTTATTTCCGGCAGCAGCAGACAGCATGTCTTTACCAATCAAAGTGGAGGCAGAAAAGAAAGCCATTATCAACCATTATGTAGGTTGCTATTAATTATAGTTTAAGATTACCAGGGATTTTATATCATGTGTATTGTTGTACTTCTCTGCCTAATATCAAGTCAAAGTGTAATTTTACACTGCTTGTTGGAATACTAGGTTTTTTTCTCTTCTTTTTCAGCATTTAAAGAGAAATATCAAGAGGATCTAAGTCTTATGTTGGTGCAACTGATTTTTAACTGTCTTTCCCTATAAAGTCATGGCCAGAACAATGTTACCTAAAACTTTAATAAGAGCCATTCTCAAGCATTCCCTAGACCTCCAGAGAGTATTTTCAAGGAAAACTTACCTAATTTGACACTTTAATTTAAGAGATATGATCTCCAAATTAGAAATAAATGAAGGATATAATTTTTGAAGAGGCAGCCTTGTTCCAACTTCTATAAAGTGCTGCAGTGTCTGAATCAAGTTTCTTAGAATATATTCTTGAAATTGTGTTCTTTAATTAGTTAGAAAAACTGCATTAATACACAACTTTGATAAGCCTGTCATCATGAGTGATATTTTTTCCTATAAATATGAGTGCAGTGTGGTTAAAAATATTAGGTATTTCGAGTCAAAAGTAGATATTCAACCACATATGGAAGACAATCATTGGTAGATACCATTTTCCACTGTATTAGTGATAAAATATTCTAAGCTGGCCTAAGAGGAAGAAAACAGAAAAGCCCTGGCAAAAGTGCAGTTACTAAGCAGATATCCACATTGATTTCCCTGAAAAAGGAAACTATAAAAAGGTTATTCCAGTTTGTAGCCAGCTTCAGTATGTGATTCCTTTGGTCTAGTACTAATCACAGTAATTCTTTAAACCTAGTGCTCTGAAAATACCACACAAAGTACCATCAAAATGGTAGAAGATTTAGAGACATTCAAATTCAGTTCATTTCTGTTGTAATGGAACTCAGCTTTGACCTGATTATGAGAGACTCAAAATATTCTCAAAGGAAGAACAAGAACAAGGATCCCAATTCTTCATTGAGAAAGGTTTTTATCCTTGAAATAAAAGCATTTGTCAGTATTAACCAGCAGATCAGAAGGAATAGGGGAATTTTTTGCATCATGCTTCTTTCTACACTATGAGAAAGAAGTCTGAGGCAACTGAATCAAACAAACTAAAATGATCTGCAGCTCACTCTCAAAAACTAAAGTCCTTCTGGGAGCTAAACTAAAGGCTCTCACATCACATCTTCTCTTAAGAAAACAGCATGTCTAAAAATTAGAATGCATTAGAAGAAATAAAATATATATTTTGATTGGGTTCTTAATATGCCTGTCTGGAAACTGTATGGATGTGTGTTACATGATGCTTTGTGATTTTAGCATGTATGTAAGTGTGCTAAACAAAGGAACTAATACTTTCCTATTTCAAAGTTACTTCTCTTGTAATTTGTTTTCTGATATTTCAGATAATTAAAGAACTATTCAGAACTATTTCAAATAGTTAAAAATGTTCCTGATTTGGTTTCCAGATGACACACAACAACTTTTTTGTATCACATTTGTTGAGTTTACAGCTTCTTTCAGGGCATAATTTCCTGGTATTTTTCATATTAATCCCTTCACTTACAAAGAAACTGAATTTAGTCTGTATGGAATTTTCCATCAGTGCGAGATTTTTACAGATCATTCCCCCCACTATGTGCAATAATGCCCTTAGGAGGTACTTGCAGCCAAGCTCATGCCCCAAAATGTGCTAAATAGGGATAGCACAGAAAAAGGAATGGATGAAGATAGAACATTTTTCTTTTCTATTCCTAGCATGAGGGTACTGAAGTCATGGGTGGTGATACCGTGATAGTGTATATTTCAACAATAGTTCAAGTTTCTGACATAATAATAATAAAAAAAAGGGAACAGGTTTGGGTATTATTTTTCATGAATGTTACTATTAAAGGCCATATCTTTTGTGGCAAGATTTCATATTAACTGTTAAATTTTAAAGGGATAGATGAAATAAATTATTTAGGCCAAATCTGAGTCAGTGCATTTTGTAGACTCAGAAACTGGCCCAGGAGTTATTGTTCAAAAATTATCTTCTGCACAGAATCACAGCTCTTGCATCAACAGGCGAAGAGACTAAGACTCTTTTAGAAAGAAATTTTCTTCCAAAGGAAAAAAAAAAAAAGTAAATATTTGGAAAAGGGGAAACTTTAAAGCTACTGGTTCTACTGCTTCCCACAGTGAACAAAAACTCCTATGCGCTGGCCACAGAACAAACAAAAAGAATGAGTAACTGAGTCAAAATGGTTTGAGACCATGTCTTTTGTAAAAAATTAGGCAAACTCAGTTCCTGTGTAAATGAATGATGCGTTGAAGGAAAAAATTAGGCATGTTCTTACATTTTAAAGAATTAAAAACCAGTCTAGAGAGAAACTGGAGCCTAAATAGTCTTTAGAGTTTGCTGAAGTTGTCAGGATGTGTTCCAACCACCTTGCAAACTTTAGAAGAGATACAGTTATGTAAAATTCTTGGTAGTATGCCAAAAGTTATTCTCAGATTAGTAACAGTAATTGTAATAACAATAATTCTGACACAAGCTTTTCCTGAGAAGACAAGAACAATATATGAAAATGTGTCATATAATTTCTTTTCTCTGGCTGGATTTGATCACAGCAACTAAAGGAATAAAATCAAAGGAGATTTGAGTGTGTGGGTTGCTAGAGCTACCTAAGCCACAAATAGGATTCCTGGAATAGTTGCAATTGGATCCACTCACAGTTCTTCACCTTCCCATGAGAAGCTCTCACCTTTATAAAAGAGACTTGCTGAACACGTGGCAAGAGCAGAATTTTGTATTTTGAAGCTTAGGGTAGTAATCTGAACTGGAAGTTGGTTTGATTTTCCTTATTATGCTAGGCTAAATACCTGCTATGTGAGCAGAAGACTTTCCCTTGCAAGAGAGGCAGAGCTGGCACTAGGTGGCAGGAACTTCTATGGCTCTTCCCAGGTTCACTGGCTCAATTGCTCCAAAGCCAACTCGGCCAGCTTCACATCTCAGTGTGATTAACAGTGGTTCTCCCCACACCTGTCCTCTGATTCAAAAGAAGATGAATTTCACTAGCTAATAAGTTCATAAAAGCAGATGATCCCAACACTGTATATCAGAATTCAAATATTCAGACATGAAAATTGTTTGGGGGTTTTTCTTGTGGTAGAGGAGAGATTATCCACAAAAGTGGTGATGAAGTTCACCTGTTTAACCAAGTTTTCTTCCCTCTGGGGTCAAGCAAATCATTCTTTCATCTTGATATAGTTCACCAGTCCTTATACTGATTTTTGTCTTACTGAGATCTAGAAAATTATTCCTAGTCAATAATTGCCAAATAAACTGCAACCCAGAGGAGAGAAAGCTTATTGGCTGCTTCTTCAAAGCTAAAAATATTGTACTTGATTTTTAAAATTAGACAAGCTGTTCAGTAACAGACGGATTTTCCATCCTTCCGTCTAGTGACCTACTGATCTAATGAGCAATCAATCAATTGATCTATCTTTAAATATATGGAGTAATACCTTGTCTATCCAAGGATCTAGAAGTCTGTTTCTATCTTGTTCCACCAAAATGAAGTAATTTCTTCCAAAATATGTTTCACATTAACATTGTTCTTTTCTTGATTTTATTGAAAGTAGTTCTGTGCCATTTCATCAGTTATGCAGTAATTTGTTATGATAGAGTCAGAAGGGCAAAAAATCAGAAAAACATAAAGAATGTGGTACAACTGCTACACAAATTGAAAAGACATTCCTGTTCTGTAATGTATTTCCAAACTGGCAGGTTATCAGAAACTTTCTCTAAAAAAAGAGCCTCTCAGTTAGCAAGCCTGGAATAAACTCTTACTCAAAACCAAAAGGTCTGACCCAGCTGTTCGCATTATTCATATGAAATATTTCACTGGCATAATTAAAGAATACTTTAAGGTTTTGTTTCAAGTATTGTTGAATGCAAATACTGCAGGCCAAGCTCCTTCTATTCAAAATAAACGAGCAGTTGCAGAACAATAAAAACAGTTGAGGCATTTATGTTAAGACATAAAAAGCGGGATGCCAAGACGGGTTTCTAAACCACATTCCAAGCATTTTAAATGCCTTTTGATTGTTACCACAAATCCACTGATTGTTGTGAAAAGGGTATGTGTCATCAAGCCACAGGCAAGGCCTTGAATATATGTGGCTCAATGTTTGTAGCATTGATGTTAAAACACAGTTCAGTCACAGTTATGCAGCAACTATTCCCAGTCCCTGATCACCATCTTTTTGTAGAAGCATGTCTGACTCTCTACTAATGACATAAATTCATTCAAAAGATCAGGAAGAATTCATGTATTCTTCTCTACATAAAACACATTTATGATTTTAAAGCTACACCACACAGTGAGACTTCATTCTTTCGTGAGCCACTATTTGCTGTGATATCTTAAGGCTCTAAATTCCCCTAGAACTTTTCTGTCATGGAGACATGCTGTCTGTCCACATTGTAAGATGCTCCTTTATGTCACTCCAAGTACCAGAATAAGAGCACAAGGAGTTTAAACTGAAATGCTACCTGTACAAATTTCTGTCACTCTTCAAACAAATAATAGTGACAATAGCAGGCTTTCTGGGGAAGATCTCACAGGTAGGACTTCTTTAATCAATTTTTCCCAAAATATATTTTGTTCTGCACCTCAAAAATTCTCTTGTGTTGGAAGGAAAAAAATTAGGGTTTTGGTCAGGCAGAAGTCTGGCCAGAAGTAAACCCTCAGTAAATAGAATCTATACACACATATTGACTTAGCAACTATCTTGCATTTGATATTCAACGTACAAAAGCAGAGGACTTGGTATTTCCTCTGTTCAAAAGACTCATTTCAGTTGATCTAGAAAGTGTATGCTTTTAGAAACACGTATCACCTTTCCAATGCATTGTGGGTTCAAGACTAGTACATCAAGACTACTAGTAGTATCAGGACAAATTCTGTTCAGAATTTCCTGGATCAAAATATACAGGAAATCAGAGAAATCACACCTAATTGTTGTAGATCTGATAAAGAAGAAAAGCCCTTGGACCTGTTAAAGTTGGTGAGATTCTCATGGGCCCACGTCTCAAAAGTGTGCTGGTCCCCCTGGGTCCCCCTTCTGTTGTGTAATTGCACTGCTCAGCTCTGTGTCATCTGCAAACTTTCTGAGGGGGTACTTGATCTCACTGTATGTTATTCATAAAGATATTAAAGTGCTCTAGTTCAAATAAAAATCTCAGAGTGACACCACTCTTCACTGGTCTCCCCCTGGACAGACCACAATTGATAAAAACTCTGTCTTTCCAGCCAATTCCTTTCCACTACATCCATCCCACCCTTCTAATCCACTTCTCTCAGTGTGGAGAGAAGGAAGTTTTGTGGGACCATCAGAAGTTTTGTGGGACTTACAGAAGTCCAGGTAGATGACATTGTGCAGGCTTCCCCTGTCAACCATTTCAGTCACTTCATCATAGAAGGCCACCTGATTGTTCAGAAAGCATTTACATACAGAGATGGCATTTTATGCTTTAGAAACAAAATTAAACATCATAACATTCTTTGTTTTCCAATGTGGGTGCAGAAATGGGTAAACTGAACATCAAATCTAGGCATTCACCTCTAGATAACAATATTTCTGTAATGAAGATATTGCTTTTATCCTGCAGAAAAGCTTTCTCAACATTACATCAAAGAGATGAAATTAGACCTCAGGCAGTTGATTCCCTGTCCTCTCTACAGACACCACTTGGCTTTAGGAAGTAATAGACAAAAACCTTTAATTTAAAGTAGTATTGGATGGACTTCAAATGAGCCTTGATAGTTATCTGTTCTTCTTTGATGACATGTCTGGAATAATTTCCTGCTTCTGCTCTGATCGAAAGTATTGAGACATTTTCCAGAGTAGTTTCATAACTTTTCACTTTTGATGTTGCTTATAACAAGGAAGAAGAGTCTTTGAAAATCAGGGGAACTCCCTCATAAAATGTTCCAGAAATTTTCTGAGCTTCCTGGAAGTTCAAAATTTGGCTCAGTCAGCATTAGCAAGGTCTTGAGTCATATCTTAATTTTTTTCTTACATGTCAGACCTTGCTTTTGTTTTATTCTCAAGTAATGAAAGAGCAAGGACAAGAAAAAAACCCCAGCCGTCCCATCATTGTCTTAGAAGTTCAGCTTTAGTCTTTTTTCAGCAGCCTCACCTGACAAGACAGAACAAGGCTGTGCTATCTTCAGTAGGGAAAAGGAGATGGAAGGGTATGGGGAGAGATATTATTTTTCTATCAGTTTAACCCTACAGTTGTTGTTTGGGGCAATTATTTTCCTTTGAAAATATAAAAATATAGTTATGATAAAAAATGTAGTTATTCTACAGAATTTGCCAGTGTGCAATCTGAATGGCCATGGAGCCTTCATTGTCTGTATAATACTTGATATCATTCTTAACTCTGTGCATTTCAGTGAGGCTGGAAACATAATGTTACGAGCATAAATCATGCTTGTGCTTTTAAAACACTGCTTTTAAATTGGTATTATTTTAATTTATTGAATTCTCATACATTTAGGTTAATGGATGATGTCCAAGGCATCCATTTGGGTTAGGACAAGATCTAGAATTATATGAACAATATTCATATAATTGTTCTCAAATCCTTTGTAGGAAGTTTGCAAACTGGAACTACTATTGAATGCTTTGATGCATCCGTAGAAATAATAAGCCAAGGAAAATGCAATGAGAATTGGAATCTGATTTCTCATCCAGGCAGTGTAAATCCTACCAACATGACAGCAACAGAATGAAGCAAATAAAATATTAACTCTAGAGGAAATGTAAAGAGTCTAGGGGACATACAAACTTTTAAAAACTGCAGGTCAGGTGAATAAAGATATCAAGACGTATGGCTGGGACTACATAACACAACGGAAAATATTAAACAGGTGAAATACTGTTTTTCTGAATGAATATGTTAATGACTTAATTTGAATTTTAGAATTCCTATTTTTTTTCTCACTGAAGAGTTCACACTCAATGAGTTTGTGTCACTGGAAAGGAGAGGTAGGTTAAAGAAAGAAAGGAAAGCTGGATCTTAGAATAGAATAGACTGGAAAGAATAGGACAGAGGGGTTAAACATGAAATTTCTGCATCCAGTAATGGAAGCCAAAAAGACAGTTTCTGCTGAAACTTCTGTGTCTACTAAATATGCTTACTCATATGGTAGCAGTCAGATTCAAAAATGTGATTATTTCATACATACAAAGGATGAAAGTGAACATCAATATTTGGTCACCAAACAGATGTTTTGTTGGATAGAAAGTGCTTTAGAATGTCTGTTTCTTTCCTAAGCTGCAATATTAGACTGCTATTTCAAAACATAGCCAAATATAATTGTGGTGTTTCAAAAGATTGTAAACTAAGATTAAGAAACACTGAAATTATATTTTTCTGGACAATTAGAATTAATTTCTTTTGTGCGCATGCAGGTATTGACAGTCTTTAATGATAACACAGTCATTATTTTTCAACCTCATTCAGTGCTCAAGATGGCTCTGGAGGTGATTCGGGGTTGAAGATTGCACAGGTAAAGGATCTGCAACCTTGTTCATTGAAGAAGCTTCTTTGTTCATTGTTTACTAAATAAAGAAAAATAAAAGTTGAGGATATGTGACTATCTTGAATTAAATTAATAGTCTCCTGGGGTATCCAAGTGTCCAACAAATCCAATGCTATACAAGCCTGTATTGGGGGTTGAATTTGTTTCCTTTTGTTTGTGAAATTTTTCCCCATTGGGTTGCCAAGGGAGCTAATTGCTGGGTGCTTATGGGTGCTTGGCCAAGACAGGAAAGGACAGGGTGGGGGGGGCAGTTGCTCTCCCTGGCTCCTGGCATTGGGGACGGCTGGTCTGGCTGCTGCTGCTGCTGCTGCTGCTGCTGGAGGATTCCTGGTTTCTCCACTGGCTGCGGTCCTGAGAAAGTCTGCCATCATCATCTCCTGAGCTCCAGAACAGCTGAGTCCATCTTCTCCTGCCCTGTGGGGC
The DNA here is from genome assembly GCA_013401135.1 of Cettia cetti. Classification (NCBI taxonomy): domain Eukaryota; kingdom Metazoa; phylum Chordata; class Aves; order Passeriformes; family Sylviidae; genus Cettia; species Cettia cetti. Next base: position 68,831 of record VZUI01027606.1, read on the forward strand.
CGACCCTGTCCTGCCGCTGCTGTTCCCTCGGCGCTGCTTTGAGGTTTTCTGTGGCGCTGTGTCTCCTCCCCTGGTGGGACACCCCTGCTGCTCCAGCCACCACCCCAGAGCTTTCTGCCCTCACCCACAGGCCCGGGATTGTTCCACCGTTCCAGCCTGGTGCTTTCAGTGAGATCGGACTGCCCCGAGCTTTGTGAGAACAAAGCCTTCGGGGGCTTCCCTGGTTCTGTGTGGTATTGTAGCTATAATTGTTATTGTTTGTTTGCATTGTTACAAATACTAGTAAAGAACTGTTATCCCTATCCCATAACTCTTCCTGAAAGCCCCTTTAATTTCCTAAATTATAATAATTGGGAGGGAGGGGATTTGAATTCCACATTTCCTAATGAGGTCCTGCCCCCTCCTTAGCAGATACGTGTCTTTCAAACTGGGACAGATTTTGGCGCCCAAGTGTGGGACACGAGGGTATTGAGAAGAGATGGATAACAGTTCTTGAGTGACTGAATTTCCTGTGCATTGGATATAGAAACCTCGTTAAGTAACACCATGTGGTCTAGCTTACCCTGGTTCGGATGGCACGTGGTTGTGGCGATATTCCTCCCATTTGCTGGCCCTTACCTAAACATGG